>JAWNLL010000009.1:0-30134 GCA_035042425.1 Drosophila flavopinicola | reverse complement strand
CAGCTGTGAGGGCAGCGACCCCAACAGTTGAACACCTGCAGCCAGCCAACAGCACGGGTACCGTTGTAACGGGATAAAAACGACGTTACATGGTGTGAGGCCTCACGCCATAGTCCCGTTGCTAGCCGGCCGGCAACTATATAAGGCCAGCAAGCAACGAGACAACAACGTGGAAAACCCAGAAAGGCCTAGGTACCAATTAAATCCTCTCAATTACGGGAGTGGCTAGTGTTGATCACGCAAGAAAGTGATATCCTTGTGAACAGGAGTGGTCACGGCGTATCCTTGCAATTGCAGGAGTGGCTTAACGTATCCTTGTACCACAGGCGTACTCATTGAATCTACGCAAATACAGGAGTGGCTAAATGCACAGTGAAATGATACAGTAGGTTACGGTCCGCAAACGACGGACCTCGACAACCCCAGACAATACGTTCCTGAGCCTCTACCAGCGTCCAGCGTCCGCCCGACTCCGCCTGACCAACCGAGATACTCTCCCAGCCGAGCCGAAGTACTGCCGACCGAGCCGTGCCACGCAGAACGAGTACAGGTGAGTAAGCGAGCCAACAACTGGGTACAGTGCAGGAGTAGTCTAGCGTATCCTTGCGAAAGTGGGAGAAGCCTGGTGTATCTTTGCATAGCAGGAGTGCCGTGCGTATCCTTGTATTACAGGAGTGGCTAGTACAAGTCCAAGGGAGCTAAGGTATCTAAACGCGACCTTTGTAGCCAGGAGTGCGATACAGGAGTGGTCACGGGTTATTCTTGCGAGAGCAGGAGTGGCCTGACGTATCCTCGTGTAGCGGGAGTATCAAACGTATCCTCGCAAATACAATAGATCTTAGCATAACCCAAGCGAACTGGAGGTACTAGCGTTTCCTTGTAGACAGGAGTGGCCGGTGTGATCCTTGCGAAGCAGGAGGGACCATTGGTGCATCCTTGTGATTAGCGGGAATGACCTGACGGATCCTTGCGTTAATCGCTTAAACAGAGCCGAATCGAGTCGTCTGCGAGCTGCTGAGGCCGACGACCACTTCGGCTATTTCACGACACGAAGCCGACGACTATCTCGGCCACCCCGAGCCGATGCACACGACTACCTCGGCTAGACTGATCCGAAGACCGACGATGAGTCCGAAGACACGTCGTAACCCCAACGGCGAGTCCAGCATTTAATCCAAACCAGCAAATATTTCAATATTTACAGAGTATTCTTACTCCTAATAAATACTTAAAACTACAAAAATCCATATTCTTATTTGTCGCAAGTGCTTCTTATAAATTTGTTGCACGAACCTGTGGGTCGATCGAACTTTGCCCGGCGACGCCAATAGGTTCTTTACAACTGGCGCCCAACGTGGGGCCTTGCGATAAATAGAGTACACCCTCATACACTTAAATAAATAGAACCACGAACCAGGCACGCTCGATGCGATGCGCCGACAGTTCGAAGAGTGGGTGACGGAGAACGAAGGCCGAGCCCCGTACGGAACCCGACCCAGCGAACTAGCCAGAACACACAGCCGTACGTCTCCAGCCAAGGGCGATGGCCCGACAACAAGCAACAAGGACGAAGACAATGACGAGCTGGGTGTGTCTCGATTAAGCCTGCCATCAACCAGCGTAGCGGCACGGCTGGCCGACAACAAACTCAGACGCACACCACAAGAGGCATACACACCACATGGCACACCATGGTCCAATCCTACCACCCCCCAGGGCCGCAGCAAGGCCAATGGAAGACCATCCCCGAGTGGCAAAACAGATCCGCGAATGGGGATTCTTGTTCGACGGCACCTGTAAGCCATTGGAATTTCTGGAACAGGTAGAGTGGTCATGAATCTAAACATCGTTCCCCGAGCCATGCCGGAGCTCCTACAAGGGATGGCTCTGAAATGGAACATGGCCAACAATAGGCATTGGTTGTCATGGGCCTCGATCGTGATGAGCTTCCAGGAGTATTTCCTACCCCGGGATTGTTTTTAAAACGTCAGCGAATCGGAGAGCCGTTTAAAATGGTGGAAATGCAAACATTGATGCGATCCCTCCAACACTCCAGAGACCGAGAGATGAGGGTCCGAATACACCGTTCCCCGAGGGAGGTTGGCGACGACATGAACACCCGGGAGCAGAAGAACACACGAGAGCACAAGAACACACGAGAACACCAGAATACAAACACGAACAATAACCCATCAACAGTGGCGAAGTAGAGAGGGTGCCAATCCACCCTGACGAAGAGGTGGACAAGTTTCTGCAGAAAGAACTAGCAGCGTTCGATACGATGTCCGGCACATCCCCGATCCCTGAGCATCGGATTGTTATGAGTGACGACCGAGCAATCGAACAAAGATACTCCCACAAGAACCCAAAAATGCAAGAAGAGATCAACAAACAGGTGGATGAGTTGCTGGCAAAGGGATGCATTGAAGCATCTAACAGTCTACATAGCGTTCCCATCGTAATAGTCAAGAAGAAGACGGGCAAGTGGAGGCTATGTCTTGACTTCCGGCAGCTGAATAGCCGGTCAATCAAGGACGCATATCCTTTACCAGGAGTACACCATATCTTGGACCATTTCATCACCAGCTTAGATCTTAAGGATGATTACTGGCAAATCCCGATGGAAAAGAGTAGCCGGCCACTGACGGCATTCACGGTTCAAGGTAAAGGACGCTACCGATGGAAAGTGATGCCATTTGGGCTACACTCCACGCCAGCGACCTTCCAGAAGGCACTAGATCGGGTCATAGGCCCCGAAATGATGCCACATGCATTTGCGTACTTGGACGAAATTATCGTCACTGGGAAGACGCGAGAGGAATACATGACAAACCTAAAGGAAGTGTTTCGTCAACTTCGGGCAGCCAACTTGAGGATCAACATCGACAAGTGCGATTTATTCAAGCAAGAGCTCAAATATCTGGGTCACCAGGTGATGGAGCGAGGTATCTGTACCGACCCCGACCAAGTGCCCGCGATAGGCTACGATAGAACTACGACAGTATCTGGGAGTAGCATCGTGGTACCGGCGATTCGTTCCAGACTTCGCTACGACGGTACACCCACTCAACTCTTTACTGAAGAAAGGAAAGCCTTTGAGGCGGTCAAAGTAAAACTTACCCAGGTACCAGTACTAGCGTGCCCAGATTTCGACCGACCGTTCGCCTTGCAGACAGATGCCATCAATTATGGACTCGGAGCCATACTCACCCAGGTCTCCGAAGAAGGAGATCGAGTGATTTCCTACGCTAGCCGAACCCTAAATGGACCCGAGAAACACTACTCGGCCCCCGAAAAAGAGTGCCTCGCGATAGTATGGGCAGTTCAGAAATTGAGACCATACCTGGAAGGGTACCACTTCACGGCTGTTACCGATCACATGGCACTCAAATGGCTGAACTCCATCGAGAGTCCTTCAGGCAGTATCGCTAGATCGGCGCTGGAAATACAGCAGTATGACTTCGAGGTTATGTACCGTAAGGCAAGTTGAATGTTGTAGCAGCCCGACAGCCCTTAAAGAACGAAGTCTGCGGCCGAGTAGTTGACCACAGCACAGGACCAGAAGAGGGAGGAACCGACTGCAATTGGATCAAGAAAATGATCACGAAGATGAACGCCCACCCCCCAGAAGTTTTCCGATTACATTGTGCAGAACGAAAGCCTGTACCGACACATTCCCCAACGAGCCGGTAACGAGGTAGCAGCCTGGAAACTATGTGTACCAAAGCAACAACAGCAACGAGTACTACACGAGTGTCACGATGCCGTGACCGCGGGCCATACTGGAAGCCGAAAAACCATAGCTCGAGTGGCAGCACGATACTACTGGCCAGGGATGTACCGAGACGTAAGAAGCTATATCCAATGCTGCGAAGTCTGTCAGCGGTACAAACCGAGCCAACTGCAGGCCGCTGGAAAAATGCTGACCCAAATACAAGAGGAGCCATGGACCGCCGTGTGCGCTACTTTGTCGGACCCTTGCCCAGGTCGAAAGAAGGAACCATGCTACTGGTGTTTTTCGACAGGTTATCCCAGTGGACCGAACTGGTGGCATCACGCAGTGCAACGACGGCCACCCTGCAAAGAGCTTTTCGGGAAAGAATTCTGGGCCGGTTCGGAATGCCAAGGGTAATGATAACCGACAATGGAACTCAGTTTACGAGTACAGCCTTCAAAAGATTTCTGGAAGAGCTGGGAGTTAAACACCAGCTCACAGCGCCGTACACTCCACAGGAGAACCCCACCACGCGTGCCAACCGCACAGTCAAAACGATGGTGGTCCAGTACGCAAAAAGCAATCAAAGGTGTTGGGACGAAGCACTACCGGAGTTGACGTTGGCCGTAAACACCAGTGTGTCAGCATCGGCAGGTTACAATGCAGCCTTCATCACACAAGGACGCGATCCGACAACCGGCACCGGACAACCCCCTCTGGACCCTACCGAAAATGCGGTCAAACTCAAAGAAATCTTCGAGGTGGTCAGACGCAGTCTGGAAAAAGCCGCTCAAGACCAGGCCAGGCACTATAACTTACGTAGGCGACCCTGGAAGCCTTCGGTAGGAGACCAGGTGTGGGCGAAGGAGCACCACCTGTCAAATGCAGCAGAAGGATTTGCAGCGAAACTCGCACATAGATTCGGCGGTCCATACACCATCTCGGATTTCGTTTCCCCCGTTATCTGCAAACTACAAGGACAGACGGACAAAAGATCCCGAAGAGCCCATATCAGAGATTTGAAGCCATACGTCCCAGCAGAACCAAATCAGTAAGGGCAGATAAGTAAACAAACTTCAGTCCCCAGATCACCTGTCTAAACCGAAAAAAAAAAATTTTTTTTGGAAATAAAAAGAAATATTTAAATTTTTTAAAAATAAAAAATTAATATATATAGTAAAATATGTATTGCACACAATACCCATTATTTATTTGCCCCAAAATTATGTTATCTTGTTATATGATACCACTGGGGAAAATAACAATTCAAGCGATCCCACGTTCACATACTTATTGTAAACACACGCTTGAATCGCCATTTCTACCAAAGGGTCAATTCTGTCGACGTGGCATAAACCCAGGCTGATGCAACCCACTCTCAATCTTTCGTCATAATTTCAAGAGAGAGATCCATTAGATCTCTGTTTATATAAGAGCAGAAAGCTCAGTATCTTTAAAGTCAAATTTTTCAAAAAGCTCATCAACCAAAGATTTATTAAGCGCACAACAGCACTTTATTCTTCAGTCGAGACTTACAACCTTTACTCAGATGTTCAATTATACGAGGTTATAACAAAAATAAAATATATTTTTTTATTCCAATCTTGTTTTTGAATACTTCATTGGCGCAGCCGGTAGGATAATGTCAAAGTGAAAACGTTTAGAAACACAAACTGACATATCCGCTTAAGAACGTTCGTGAATAAGTGACTTAATTGATACCTCCGCTAACGAAAGTGCGTGCATAAGTGATATTTACCCTTAAAGGATAAATTAAATCCTTGGTTAAGTGAAAACCTTATAAAACGACAATGCTATAAACTACAACATCAAAGATGTAATTACAAGAAAATTACCTGACAGAATATTCATGACTCTTGCTAGATATGACATAACAACAGTATCAAAATTAAAACAAGTTGCTCAAAGAGAAGAATTGTGTGAAAACAATCTTTCCGATCATACTAAGCCCAACAACACAAACAATACCTCAAAAAATAATGATTCTCGCAAGAATAAGGGAAATGAAAATCAAAATTACTACCCAGTGGAAGGCCCTTCATATACTAGCAACCATTCCAATTCACAAACCCCAAACCAAAACAACCAACAATTACACCAAGAATTCAGACAAAATCTCAATCAGGATAGAAACCAAAATCAAATGAATTATCAATCAAATAAAACTCTTCCTAGCGAAAATTTTCATCAAGCAGCTCGGACTCCGAAACAGAAGAAACCCATTCATTCGATTAATCATGAATGACGAGCATCTTAAATGCATAATAGATACAGGTTCTTCCGTAAATTTAATGAAATCAAATTTTCTGGACTTTAAAATTAAAACATGCCAAATGAAAGTTCAAACAATAAATGGAAACAAACTTTGTCCGTCACATCAAACTTTTTACATACACGAATTCTCAGAAAATTACGATGTATTATTAGGCAGGGATTATCTGGAAGCTTGCCAAGCAATAATAAATTATAAAGAAGGAATCGCAACATTAAGCGATTACCCGTTTATCGTGAGACACAATCATGAAAAGATTTAAAGGACAAAACCGCAATTGATTATTGCCTTGATCCACCCCACATAATAGACACAGATATTGATTGCCTTGACCCACCTTTTACTGAAGATAGGCCTTTTAACTTTGCAATCGAAAACGAGCTTCAAGAAAATAATCAATTCAGATTAGAACATCTTAACGATGATGAAAGGAACAAATTAACTAACATCCTATTTGAGTTTAGTGACATACAGTACAGAGAAAGTGAACATTTGACTTTCACAAGTACAATTAAACATGTCATACAAACTAAACCCGAGGATGCAATTTATAAACGACCTTATAAATATCCACAAGCATATGACAAAGAGGTTGAAACACAAATAAAAGAAATGATAAAACAAGGAATAATCCGAAAATCAGAGTCTCCTTACAGCTCACCAATTTGGATCGTACCAAAGAAAAGTTACGCATCAGGAAAAGAAAAATTCCGAATAGTCATTGACTATCGAAACTTAAATGATGATAAATACCCTATCCCAATAATGGATGATATATTAGACAAACTTAGAAAATGTCAATATTTCACAACCAATGGATTCTGATTCAATCCCAAAGACCGATTTTTCGACTAAAATTGGCCATTACGCGTACAGTCGAATGCCTTTCGGACTCAAAAACGCTCCTGCAACTTTTCAACGTTGTATGAACATCCTTTTAGAAGATTTAATCAATAAGGATTGTCTGGTCTACATGGATAACATAATAGTGTATTCCACTTCATTGGAAGAACACATATTGTCATTTAAAAGAGTTTTCATGACACTCAGGGAAGCCAATTTAAAATTACAGTTGGATTAGTGTGAATTTATGAAAAAGGAAACTGAATTCCTTGGTCACATTGTAACAACTGAGGGTATCAAACCAAGTCCGCTGAAAGTTAGCGCAATAAAAAATTTCCCAATACCAAAAACAAACAAAACCAGTAAGAGTGCTCTAGTCGGGAGTGCCCGACTAGGAGATACCCTGAGCCCAGTTCTGATTTCCATTAATACTTGCCTAATAGTGTGCATACATACAATTACACACATACTGCAAGCAGTGCATGCGGTTTAAGCAGTTAGCTTGCTTTTCGCTGAGCCCCACACAATGGAAAGTTAAATCTCAAATAACTTCTGTGTGCTAGTCTAAAATCGAAATTTATCGATAACTTTTGAATGCGACGAGTTACCGATCAAATGAAATAAACTTGATCTGTCCCGGGATTATTAGAACTTATATTCCAAATATGAAGTCTCTAGCTCTTGTAGTCTCTGATATCCGCGTGTTCATACAGACGGACGGACAGACGGTCAGACGGACAGACGGACAGACAGACAGACGGACATGGCTAAATCGACTCGGCTATTGATACTGATCAAGAATATATATACTTTATATGGTCGGAGATGCTTCCTTATGCCTGTTACTTACTTTTGCACAAAACCATAATACCCTTTTTACCCATTTTTAATGGGTTCAGGGTATAAAAATCAAGTCATTCTTGGGACTTTGCGGTTACTATAGAACAATCATACCAAGCTTGCTCACATTGTGAGGCCAATGACACTAAAACTTAAAAAGAATGCAACTATTGACATAAAAAACAAAGATTACATCGCAGCATTTGAGAAAAACTACTCATTGCATCTGATCCGACATTAATCTATCCCAATTTCAAAAAACCATTTTCACTAACTACTGATGCTAGTAATATTGCTATAGGTGCAGTATTATCACAAAATCATAAGCCAATATGCTATGCAAGTAGAATATTAAACAATCACGAAATAAATTATTCCGCAATAGAAAAGAACTCTTAGCTATTGTATGTGCCACCAAATACTTCAGGTCTGGAAGAAAATTCGAATTCCTTAGTGATCATAAGCCCCTCGTTTATCTAAACAATGTCAACGAACCAAACATGAAGTTGCAAAGATGGAGAATCAAATTAAATGAATTTGATTACCACATTAAATATGTACCCGGTACTGAAAATCATGTGGCAGATGCTTTGTCAAGAATTAAACTGGATGAACACTTTTCAGGAGAAACTCCGAATATTACAGCAGCAACAATATGTTGCGCACAGGAAGACAATCAAAATTTCAGTTCAATTACTGAAAGACCAATCAATTACTATAGCAGGCAAATCGAATTTATTAAAAATAATATCAACGAAGTAAAGGTAATAAACTATTTTCATAAAACCAAAATACAAATATTTTACGAAGAAATGACAAACACCCATGCTAAAGAACTCATAAAAGAATATTTATGCACTAAGAAAAGCGTAATCTAACTCATAAAGAATTATTACACCCAGGCATAGAAAAACTCACCTCGTTATTTAAAGAAAAATACTATTACCCAGATTAACAAAACTTAATTCAAAACATTATTAATGAAAGTCAAACTTGCAACATTGCTAAAACAGAACACAGAGACACAAAGTTGGCCTTGGAATTAACTCCAGAAACGTTCAATCCTACAGAAAACAAGTGGGAAAGGACTATCTTCGGCGTGCCGAAGATTTTATACTCTTTTTGAACCTTTAGACAATTTTCACTCTGCCAACTACACCACTGAAATTTCATACGCTGTACAAAATCGTTTTGTCGCGTTACATTTTTTTTTTTTGTTCTAAGAATATTTAATTCATTGCCAATTGTAAGGCAGCTATAAGATAAAGTGATCCGATCCGGCCAGCTCCGACCTATGTGATGTCTCTTTGAATAATAAGTATCCGTGCAAAGTTGTATCGCTATAGCTCTAAAAACATTGGATATATGGTCAAAACCGACTTCGAGTTGTATGGCAGCTATGAGACATAGTGGTCCGATCGGGCCGGCTCTGAGCAATGTGATGTTTCTTTGAATTACAAGTGTCAGTGCAAAGTTTCATTGCGATTTTCTGCGAAAAAAGTATAAAAAGTGCATAAGAAACTATGCGATAGTAAATAACTGTACGTTTTGGCATTGCCTTATCGCCTATTTCGATCTACCGTCCAACCGACGAAAAACAACATTTGTTGTCATTGCGTCGAAAGGACTTGCAGGAATATCATTAAATTTTGAATGCAAGCAGAGATTTTAATAACAATTAAAATAAAAACAAGTGGTAAAGGATTATCTTCGGCGTGCCGAAGATTTTATACACTTTTCGAACGTTTAGGCAATTTTCACTCTGCCAACTGCACCACTGAAATTTCAATAGTAGTAAAAAATCGTTTTATCGCGTGGCATTTATTTTTTTGCTCTAAGAATTGGTATCATTTGAATTTAAATATATTTTTTTAAATTATCAAATTTGAGCTATTTGATATATATTTGAAAAAATAATTAGAAAACAAATAAAAAGCAATAAGTCGCGGCTGGGATTTGATCCATGTTCCCTCGTTTGTCAGTGCAGCACTCTAATACCTACGCCACCAAGCAGTTTTGAAATGCGCTGACAAACTCGATTATACTGATCTTTTCTTTTCGTTGTATAGTTTTTGTTCTAAGGCATTGGTAGCAAATGAATTTGATTAAAGTTCTTTTATATTTGAAAAGCAGAATAAGAAAAAATTAAAATAATTATTGGTCGCCGCCGCTGGGAATCGAACCAGTACCTTTCGTTTGCCAGGGCGCCTCTTTATCCCTTACGCCACAAACAGTTTTGATGATCGATGACAAAATCGCTTGAATAGCAGACTGCTAAAAACTTACTTGCGCTTGGGTT
Organism: Drosophila flavopinicola; assembly: GCA_035042425.1. Lineage (NCBI taxonomy): Eukaryota > Metazoa > Arthropoda > Insecta > Diptera > Drosophilidae > Drosophila > Drosophila flavopinicola. The sequence goes on along the minus strand of JAWNLL010000009.1, from coordinate 20,144 downwards.
TCTGCTCATATGCACCTGTTCTTTCAAAATATTTAATGTCGGATATCTTCGTTGTTTATGACTCAATCGATTTGCGATTTTACCCATTGATGAGTTAAAAGGAAGTTCAAGTGTACAAGGAAATTGAAAGAAATTGCTTTGAAAACATCGGATTTATGGCCAAAACCGACTTCGAGTTGTATGGCAGCTTTAAGATATAGTGGTCCGATTCGGTCGGCACCGACCAATGTGATGTATGTTTGAATAATAAGTATCTGTACAAAGTTTTTTATCGCGATAGCCTTGAAAGCATGGGATTTATGACTAAAACCGACTTAAAGTTGTATGGCAGCTATAAGATATAGTGGTCCAATCTGGCCACCTCCGACCAATGTACTGTCCCCTTGAATAATAAGTGTCTGTGCAAAGTTGCATCGCGATAGCTCAAAAACTGGGGGACATAGTTTGCATACATACAGACAGACAGACGGACATGGCTAGATCAATTTGTTTTGTTTTTCTAAGCATACTGGCAGTAACTTTTGGGGGTCTCAGACGCTTCCTTCTATGCGTTACAAACTTCAGCACAAACTTCATAAACTATTTTCTTCGAAAAAGGTATAATAAAAACAAGTGAAATAGGATTATCTTCGGCGTGCCGAAGATTTTATACTCTTTTCGAACCTTTAGACAATTTTCACTCTGCTAACCGCAGCACTTTCATCTGTAAAAATTGATATCATATGATATCAATTTGAATTGAAATACTATTAAATTTATTTCCAGGTGTATGGCAGTCGGCCGGCTCCGACCAATGTGATGTATGTTTGAATAATATGTATCTGTGCATATTTTTTTTTTAAAACATGGGACTTATGGAAAAAACTGACTTCCAGTTGTATGGCAGCTATAAGATATAGTGATCCGATCTGGGCGGCTCCAATCAATGTTGTGAATGTTTTAAAAAATAAGTATCTGTGCAAAGTTTTATCGCGATAGCTTTGAAAACATGGGATTTATGACCAAAACCGACTTCAAGTTGTATGGCAGCTGTAAGATCCAGCCGGCTCCGACCAATGTGCTGTCCCCTTGAATAATAAGTGTCTGTGCAAAGTTGCATCGCGATAGCTCAAAAACTGAGGGACTAGTTTGCATACATACAGACAGACAGACAGACAGACAGACGGACATGGCTAGATCAATTTGTTTTGTTTTTCTAAGCATACTGGCAGTAACTTTTGGGGGTCTCCGACGCTTCCTTCTATGCGTTACAAACTTCAGCACAAACTAAATATTCTATTTTCTTCGAAAAGAGTATAATTTTGGGATGCTATTAATAAAAAAATTATTGTTGCAAGGGACGTTGTTGTCGATGAAATCAATATGGTTAATTCTAGAGCTGTAAAAACTGTTGACAAATTCTTCCTGAAAGATGGTAGTGATGAAGTCTTCCTGAAAGATGGAAGTATTGATGAAGTCTTCCTGAAAGATGGAAGTGTTGATAAAGTCTTCCTGAAAGATGAAAGTGATAAAGTCATCCTGAAAGATGGAAGTGGTGATAAAGTCTTCCTGAAAGATGGAAGTGGTGACAAAGTCTTCCCGAAAGATGGAAGTGATGATACAGATGTCCTGACAGAAAATAAGGAATCTGAAATACTTTTGATAAATCTGTTTGGCAGGAAGCCATAGAGACTGATTTGAATGCTCATGATATAAATAATACCTGGACAATTACAAAGAGACCAGAAAACAAAAATACTGTTGATAGTCGATGGGTATTTTCTGTAAAGTATAATGAGCTAGGAAACCCAATAAAATACAAAGCAAGACTAGTTGCAAGAGGGTTTTCTCAAAAATACCAAGTCGATTATGATGAAACATTTGCCCCTGTTGCTAGAATCTCAAGTTTTAGATTCATATTATCATTATCAGTTCAATATAATTTGAAGGTCCATCAAATGGATGTAAAAACAGCTTTTTTAAATGGTACGTTGAATGAGGAGATATAAATGCGACTTCCTCAAGGTGTACCAGGCAATGGTGAAAATATATGTAAATTGAATAAGGCAATTTACGGGCTCAAACAAGCGGCTAAATGCTGGTTTGGAGTATTTGAGCAAGCATTGAAAGAGTGTGAGTTTGTTAACTCTCCGGTAGATCGCTGTATATATATTCTTGATAAAGGGGATATCAAGAGGAACATATATGTATTGTTATATGTTGATGATGTGGTAATAGCAACAGGTGATATGACAAGCATGAATAGTTTCAAAGAAATACGACATTTTATTGGCATAAGAATAACAAGTAAGAGTGCTCTAGTCGGGACTGCCCGACTAGGAGATACCCTGAACCCAGTTCTGACATCCATTCATACTTGCCTAATAGTGTGCATACATACAAACACACCACACATTACTGCAAGCTGTGAAAACGGTTTAAGCAGTTATCTTGCTCTTTCACTGAGCCCCACACTATGGAAAGTAAAATCTTAAATAACTTCTGTGTTTATTGTCCGATCTTTTTAAAATTTGTAGGACATAACATTGGCTATAACATGTGTGACCAAACCAAATTGCAAGGTCATACCTTCAAAAATGAGTTTTTGAATTTTTGGGGGATGGGGGGTGGTATCCAAAAAGTGAAATATTTGTTACATGTGTATGCTATTCGAGATTATACATCCCAAATTTGGGTCCTCTAGCTCTTATAACTTGTAAGTAATAGCCCAAAAACGCTGGTCTGAAATCGAAATTTATCGATAACTTTTGAATGCGACGAGTTATCGATCAAATGAAATAAACTTGATCTGTCCCGGGATTACGAGAACTTATATTCCAAATATGAAGTCTCTAGCTCTTGTAGTCTCTGATATCCGCGTGTTCATACAGACAGACGGACGGACGGACGGACGGACAGACAGACAGACGGACATGGCTAAATCGACTTGGCTGTTGATACTGATCAAGAATATATATACTCTATATGGTCGGAGATGCTTCCTTATGCCTGTTACATACTTTTGCACAAAACCATAATACCCTTTTTACCCATTTTTAATGGGTTCAGGGTATAAAAAGAGTTCTTAGATACTTGAAGGGAAGCAAAGGGAAGAAATTAATTTTCAAGAAGAATGCGGTGTTTGAAAACAGATTAGTTGGCTATGAAGATTCTGATTGGGGTGGTAATGAGATTGATAGGAAAAGTACAACGGGTTATTTAGTTAAAATGTTCGGTTCAAATCTAATTTGCTGGAACACGAAAAGGCAGAACTCACTAGCAGCCTCATCAACTGATGCTGAGTATATGGCACTGTTTGAAGCCGTAAGAGAAGCCCTATGGTTAAAATCTCTTCTTAATAGTGTAAATATCAAACTTTTAAAGCCCATCAGAATTTATGAGGACTACCAAGGTTGTATCAGTGTAGCCAACAACCCTTCATGTCATAAAAGAGCTAAACATATTGATATTAAATATCATTTGCTAGAGAGCAAGTTGAAAATAATGTGATTTGTATTTTTGTGATATTGTATATTTTTACAGATAAACAACTTGCTGACATCTTCACTAAGCCGTTGCCTGCTGGAAGATTGATGACTAATCCAGTTGTTCGTCGATGCTGAATAATAATAATATTATTTTATGTTATGTTATGTTAACATGTTTGAAAGTGATCTGATTGGGTTTTTCTGGGTTTTCCCCGTATCCTTGTAGCAAATGCTAGATCACGTAACATTCCCCAGAATGCACACCAGCCACATTAGAATAAGTAAATGGTAATTACATATGAATATGATTTTTAAGTTTGTTAATTTAATAACTATTAGAGGTGGAGAACTATCGATGGCACTATCGGCACTATCGATGGTTTGGCACTATCGAGACACCATCGATAGTAGCTCGTCACTATCGATATTGTTCGATAGTTTTTAGTAAATGCTCTACACATCACCAAAAAAGCGCACATTTCTATTGGCGTCTATTTAATTAAAAGTGAAAAGAGTGTGTGATACAAAAAAAATGGATAAATTCTTGTCAAGAGTTGACAAAGGTAAATAAATTTAAGTATTAGCAATGTTAACTAAAAAACACTAAACGTTTGTGTTTCTTTAAAGTGAAAAGAAGCAGTTCGCCAGCGTCTAGCGTTGCAAGCGTTGATGCAGCGGTGGCATGTGTTTGCAGCAGCACAGACTCCGACCTTAGCCCCAGTAAAAAGGACAAAACCCAAAAAAGGAAAAAGGGTATATCAAGGGTTTGGAAATACTTTAAGAGATCTGATGATAAAAAATTTGCCAAATGCCTTAACTGCGGAAAAGAATACAAGACGAGTGGCAACACGTCTAATTTAAAAGACCATTTAAAACGGTTTCATCCCGGCTTGGATGCTCCTTCTCTGGAAGTAAGCAGGGAAACCAACACAACAGACTCCAACCCATTCAATTTAAGTGCGTCAACAAGCAGCAGCTGCAGATCAAGCACGCATTCTATATCATCATATTTTAAGAGGGCCATTCTCTACGATAGTAATTCAAGGCGCAAGAAAGAAATTGATAGGGAATTAACAATTATGATTGCTGTGGATGTTCAGCCGTTCAACATTGTCGAAAATGAAGGATTTGTAAGGTACTCGCAAATATTGGACCAAAGATATAAAATTCCTAGCAAAACGTATGTACGAGATGTCCTTATGAAAAATATGTTTTCGGAAAGCGTTGCTGAATTGAAATCAATTATTAAGGACGCACATAATGTTGCCATAACATGTGATGGTTGGACATCAAGTGCAAATGATAATTACTTGACAGTCACAGCACACTTTGTGTACAATTACACATTACAATCAGCTTCGCTAGAGACAACAAAACTAAAAGACACAACAAATCATTCTGCTCAAAATATTGCAGAAACTCTAAAGGATGTGTTGACTAAATGGAACGTTTTTGAAAAACCCTGTTGCATTGTTACAGACAATGCAAGTTCAATGCTAAAAGCATGTGAATTACTAAAAATAAGAAATCTGCCATGCTTCGCGCATACTTTAAACCTAGTGGTCCAAGATGGCTTAAAAGTAGGGAAAGAAAATATTACTTTAAGAAATTTATTCGAAAAGTGTAAGACAATAGTCAGATTTTTTAAAAAAAGTTCCATTTCAATGGAAAAGTTTAGAATTGCACAGGATACTGAAACTCCGTACACTTTATTACAAGAAGTTCCAACGAGGTGGAACAGTTTTTATTTTATGATTGAGCGCATTCTACAAACAAAAGATGCAATTTCCAAAGTATTGCTTGAAACTTCAAATGCATCTTTACCTTTTAATGTCGACGAAATTAACATTTTAAAGGTTATTCATAAAATATTAAAATTATTCCAAAATGCAACTGAAAAAATTTCAGGAGCAAAATATGTGACTGTGTCACTAATAATTCCAATGGTGTACGGATTATGCCGAAAAGTGGAGCAGTCATCAAAAGAGTTAATCACCGTTGAAGGAAAGCTGTTTCAAAATGTTTTGTTAAATTCAATTAAATCAAGACTTTTTGTATACGAGCAAAGAACAGTCACAAGAATGGCCACTATACTGGATCCTAGATTCAAAAAGCACGGGTTTCAAAGTGCTTTGAATGCTGATCAAGCGTCTGCGTGTCTGGAAAATGAGTTAGTTAATGTATCGCATCAAGAACCTCAACATGATGAAGATACTGGTGGAACCAAAAAGGAAGAGTCGACGTTTTTTGATTTCTTACAAGAAAAGGCAATGGAAAAAAAAATACCGCTCGTACTAATGCCATAATAATAAAACGTCAGTATTTGGAGAGGTCAATTGCCACGGAGGAGACTGATCCACTGCTTTGGATAAAAGTAAATATAAATATATTTAAATAATATTTTACAAACAAAACTTATTATGTTCCTATTTTCAGGTCAACGAAAATGAATTCGATTTAATAAAAATCCTCATGTTCAAATATTTATGCGTGCCAGCGACGTCTGTTCTACAGACTCTGTAGAATCCGAACGCATGTTCAGCAAGGCTGGACAAATCGTCTCTGATAGGAGGACTCGCCTTAAGGAAAAACATATTAATATGTTGCTTTTCTTAAATAAGAATTTTTGGCTTATAAAGAAATAATATAAGTATTGTTTAAAAAAAATAATTGAATTGAATTAAAACAAATTTTTCGCTAAAAATATGTACTAAAGAATAAATATGTACTAATGATATAATATAAGTATTGCTTAAATCAAATTAAACCAATTTCTGTAACTCAGTTCACTATCGAAAACTATCGATAGAATACCGATGTTTTTCGAAAAACTATCGTCCACTATCGATGGTGCCGACTATCGATAGTTCTCCACCTCTCATAACTATGAATGTTATTTTTGAGGGGCGTGTTGGAATATCCCTATTCAAGCTTACAAAAACACCATTATAGAATATCATATTGAGTATTTATACAAACACATAGTTTGTCACACTTGAAGTGTCTTCGCTCTCTTTATACTCTTTTCGAAGAAAATAGTATATTAAGTTTGTCCTGAAGTTTGTAACGCATAGAAGGAAGCGTCGGAGACCCCCAAAAGTTACTGCCAGTATGCTTAGAATGACAATACAAATTGATCTAGCCATGTCCGTCTGTCTGTCTGTATGTATGCAAACTAGTCCCTCGTTTTTGAGCTATCGCGATAAAACTTTGCACAGACACTTATTATTCCAGGGGACAGCACATTGGTCGGAGCTGACCGGATCGGAATACTATATCTTATAGCTGCCATACAACTCGAAGTCGGTTTTGGCCATATATCCCATGTTTTAAAGCTATCGCGATACAACTTTGCACAGATACTTATTATTCAAAGAGACATCACATTGGTTGGAGCCGGCCGGATCGGATCACTATATCTTATAGCTGCTATACAACTGGCAATGAATTAAATATTCTTAGAACAAAAATAAAAAATGTTACGCGACAAAACGATTTTGTACAGCTTATGAAATTTCAGTGGTGCAGTTGGCAGAGTGAAAATTGTTCGAAAAGAGTATAAAATCTTCGGCACGCCGAAGATAATCCTTCCCCACTTGTTTGTCTTGTACTTGAAACCGTGTAGATGTGGTGTCGGTGTTGCGATTTGAAAAGAAGCTCAATTGATTGAAATATAGAGCCAAACAAATAAAACATATAAAGTGTTTAGTAATTTCACAATATTAGAATCTTAGTTTTCAACAATATTAAAAAATAAAATATAATAATAAAAATATGTATATAAATATGTATAATTAGAAAATTTTTTTAGTGAACGAATTGTAACACACGTTTGTAAGCTACCATTTTGTGAATTAAATTTGTTTTACCTCTTCGCAAAAAAGAGGGGGAAATATATATATATATATATATATATATATATATTAGCCTCATATATATGTATGCATATATATATATATAGATGTATGCAAGCTGTAATCAGTGTGTTTAAAGTATCTCACTTGAGTACACATGACCCGTGATTAAACAAACCCCCATTAAAACAACAGCCTCGCAATAAACAACCCCGTTAAAACAAATATACAGCCCTGCTACAAAAAAACACAGTCTGTTTAAAAAAAAAAAAGTAGCCCTGCTAAAAAAAAACAGCTGTTATATGGCGATCGTTTAAATCTTTATGTTTAGAATAGGCTAAAACATGTACTCTGTAGGCAGCATCTAATAGATTTATTCCGTTATCACCGCGCTGTAGATGTTTTATAAGTTCTTCCAAGACTTGTTGGTGAGTAATAATCTAATGAAAAAACGAATGCTAATATGCGATTAATACAACAAAACACACATATAGAAGTCAGAAATATCGATTTTAAAAATGATAAGAAAAATCAAGTTAAACACCGCAGTGTATTACCCAACTCAATTAGAGAACTAATTGTGGGACCATCTAATTGTGGAAAGACAAATATAATTATTAATATGATTGAAAGCCCTAATGGATGAAAGTTTGAAAATATTTATTTATATTCAAGGGTCTATATCAGCCGAAATATTAATACTTGAAATTGAATTGGTGAAGTCGACAAAAGGGATGGGTTATTACACATTTCTGAAAATGAATATGTTACTGTACCAAATAGAGCGAAAACCAATTCTATAATGATATTTGATGATGTAGCCTGTGAAAAACAAGATAACATTCGTACGTACTTTTGGATGGGACGACATAATCAAATCGATGCGTTTTATTTATGTCAAACGTATACACGTATCCCAAAACTCCTTGTGCATGATAACGCTAATATGATAATAATGTTTAAGCAGGACGAATTAAATATGAAACATGTACATCAAGAAGCATTTTAGAAAATTCGTCAATTCTGCTGGAAAGATAAGTATGGATTTTTACTGATTAGATTCTATAGACAGTGGACGCTATAGGCGAGGATTCTCCGATTACATATCAATTTTAAATAAAATAGTAGAAAAATTAAATATTAGTTTAATCATCATTAATCTTTCGAAATGACAACAACGCTGACGTTGACTGGGAATATATATATTTTACGGGCAACCTATCATCCGCCCATTGAGTTTATTGGAAATTATGAATGCGCACTTATTGATTTTCATATGTATATCTCAATACCGAATGTGGATCATGAGAATAATTTATATCATATTGGAGAACATGTTTTTGAGATTCCCGTCGGATCATACGAGCTAAACGATATAAGTGATGTTATTACTGAGAAAATTAAGGAAAAAGAACCGATCAAAATAAAGCACCCCCTGATCGAAAGCAATATAAACACGCTTCAAGTAATGATTTCAACTAAGGAGCATCCAATTTATTTTAATAAAAACAGATCGATCGGGCGATTATTCGTGTTTCCTAAAAGAGAGCTAAAACCGAATGCTTAACACAAATCAGATCAAGCTGTCGATATTTTAAAAGTAAATACGATTCGCGTAGAATGTAATATTGTAAGCGGATCATATGTAAACCAGGAATCAAGTCATGCTTTACATGATTAATGTGCCTCCAGGTTATAAATTGAGTGAGAGACCAAACAATCTAATTTATTTACCCGTGAACACACGACAGATACAGTCGATAATAATAGGGATTGTAGATCAGGAGGGAAATTTGGTTAATCTACGTGAAGAGAGTGTAACACTTCGCTTACATTTAAGGTGTCAAGAATGATTATCTATAATAAAAACGCTTGTTACACCCCATCGCCAAACATTATAAGTTATGCTCTTGAAGGAAGAGGGTTAAAATATCAATTGAAAACAAAATATTTTTACAATCTCTGGGTCTCAAAATTAGAACAAAAAACAAGTGGAGAAGGATTATCTTCGGCGTGCCGAAGATTAAATACTCTTTTCGAACCTTAAAGCAATTTTTACTATTTTTCCGTGACTGCTTATTTAATTCGCAGATATTAATGTCGCATACATATACCCCTACATATAAAATAAAATATATAAAGGTATTCATGTAAACAGGAACGTTTCACTATCTGCAGCTCGTGGACGCGTCCCTTAGCATTCATAAGTGCTACTGAATTGAACAATAAACAAGTTTCAGTTTTTCCAAAAAGTCAAAACTACATTACATATGTATACTACAATATACATACCAAATTTTGTGCCTGTTGCTCTTATACCTTTCAAGGCCGCTGTCGGAAATTGAATTGTCATAAAACTTAATCTGAACATACGAGAGCTTATATTCAGAATTTGAGATCCATATTTTTTTTCGCGTGGCATTGGTTTTGCCAATGAATTTAAATTTTTCTTTTGAATTATTCTATAAAAGCTACTTTATGTATGAAAAAAAAAATTAGAAACAATTTAGGAAATTTAAAATAAATGAATTTGATTACAGCTATTATATATTTGAAAAGAAGAATAAGAAAAAATGAAAATAATTGACCAGTCGCCGCTGGCACTTGAACCCAGGACCTTTCGTTCGCCAGTTCGCAACTTTACCCCTTACGCCACAAGCCGTTTTGATGATCGCTGACAAAATCCCTTGAGGAGCAGACTGTCTTTCTTGTTTTGCTTTTTACTGCTTACACCAAGCAGTTTTAAAATTCGCTGACAAACTCGATTTATACTGAGCTTTTTTTTTCGCGTGGCATTGTTTTTGTTCTAAGCCATTGAAAGCAAATGAATTTGATTACAGTTATTATATATTTGAAAAGAAGAATAAGAAAAAATGAAAATAAATGACCAGTCGCCGCTGGCACTTGAACACAGGACCTTTCGCTCACCAGTTCGCAACTTTACCCCTTACGCCACAAGCCGTTTTGATGATCGCTGACAAAATTGCTTGAAGAGCCGACTGTTACAAATTTCCATGTTTTCTTTTCCTGCAACCTGCAACTCGCGTTTGTCAGCATTTGTTTTTTCGCGTGGCATTGTTTTTGTCTAAGCCATTGGAAGCAAATTAATTTGATTACAGTTATATATTTGAAAGGAAGATAAAGAAAAAAGTATTAAATTAACAATCAGTCGCCGCCGAGGCTCGAACTTGCGAAACTTGCGTTCGTTAGCGCGGCTCTTTACGCCTTACGCCACAAACCGTTTTGATGATCGATGACAAAATACCTTGAAGAGCAGACTATCAAAAGCTTTCTTGCGCTTGACTTTGTTTGCTCATATGCACCTGTTTTTTCAAAATATTTAATGACGCATATCTTCGCTGTTTATGACTCAATCGATTTGTGATTTTACCCATTGATGAGTTATAAGGATGTTCAAGTGTACATGGAAATTTAAGGCAATTGCTTTGAAAACATAGGATTTATGGCCAAAACCGACTTTGAGGTGTATGGCAGCTATAAGATATAGTGGTCCGATCCGGCCGGCTCCGACCAATGTGCTGTCCCCTTGAATAATAAGTGTCTGTGCAAAGTTGCATCGCGATAGCTCAAAAACTGAGGGACTAGTTTGCATACATACAGACAGACAGACAGACAGACGGACATGGCTAGATCAATTTGTTTTGTTTTTCTAAGCATATTGGCAGTAACTTTTGGGGGTCTCAGACGCTTCCTTCTATGCGTTACAAACTTCAGGACAAACTTAATATACTATTGTTTTCGAAAAGAGTATAAAAAATGAATAATATATTAAATGTTCGAGAGAAAGCATTCTCGGATAATAGTATAATTAAAAAACAATATCATAGTTATTCTACCTACATACAATCAATTAAAAGCAATAATGAAATTCGAATTACAATACTGAATCAGGATTTATATGTATTACCTAGTGAGAGTTATTGAAAAAACAGATGCTTGGAAATTCTGGTTGGCTAAATGGGAATGACAGAGAAAACACTGGACATTTGAATTTCTCCCTCTTAAATACTTACTTGGATTTGCTGAAGACTGTATCAAGATCCTATTAAATTGTAAACATGAACTCATACTACTTATGACTAAGAGCATGGAGGATGTATTTCATAATAAAATAGGAACAAATGAATATAAATTAAATATTTCTAACCTAACATGGAAAATACCACATGTATCTCTCAGTGATGAGAGGAATCTAGAAATGTTTACTGTAATAAAAAATAGAGGTGTACTACCCCTGGATTTCCGTAGTTGGGATTGCTACCTAAGCCCAACACTTTCTGAGGGTACTCATCATGTTTGGAATGTAAAACTTGCAGCCAATAGAGAACGTCGTCGTTTTGTAATAATAGTTTTTGAAATGGAGAATAAATTCATTCAGAGTAATTTAAGAAACCTAAAAGTATTTTTAAACTCGGAGATGTATCCTTATGATGATATGAATATCAATTTTAATCGTGGACGATTTGATACTTTATATATATATATATATATATATATTAAAGATATATATTATTATATATTATATATATTATTACGTATTCAAAACAAGATTGTTATAAAAAAATATATTTTATTTGTATTATAACCTCGTATAATTCAACATCGGAGTTTAGGTTGTTAATCTCGACTGAAGAATAAAGTGCTGTTGTGCGCTTAATAAATTTTTGGCTGATGAGCTTTTGAAAGATTCGACTTTAAAGAAACTGAGTTTTCCGCTCTTATATAAACAGATATCTGATGGATCTCTCTCTTGAAATTATGACGAAAGTTTGAGAGTGGGTTGCATCAGCCTGGATTTATGCCACGTCGACAGAATTAACCCTTTGGTGGAAATAGCGATTCAAGCGTGTGTTTACAATAAGTGTGTGAACGTGGGAGCGCTTGAATTGTTATTTTCTCCAGTGGTATCTTATTACATGATAACGTAATTTGGGTGCGAGTCCATAATATGTATTTGGTGCAATACATATGTGGGAGCAAATATATATCTGCTGCTGTTCTACCTGTTGTGTTGTGCTTAGTTTTATGGTTATGGCAGTTAATTTATTTTCTGGATCTGAATCACTATTTATGATTCTGAGTTTTTCGTTAACTGTTTTATGGAATCTTTCAACGTCAGTGATGCCATTTTTACTTGTTGCGATATTTATATCAACTCCTTCAGATTTTAACCATATTTGTAATGCTGTTATTTCCTTTGGTTTTCCCATTTCATTAAAAATTTTTAGTAATGCTCTTTTGGCTGCTAACCAATCTCTGCCTTTGAGAATATATGTCTCTGCATGACAAAAATGGTTTATTATCTACTATGTAAAAGTCTATAACATATTTTTCTCTAAGATTGAACGTTTCTGGAGTTAATTCCAAGGCCAACTTTGTGTCTCTGTGTTCTGTTTTAGCAATGTTTCAAGTTTGACATTCATTAATAATGTTTTGAATTAAGATTTGGTAATCTGGGTAATAGTACTTTTCTTTAAATACGGAGGTGAGTTTTTCTATACCTGGGTGTAATAATTCTTTATTAGTTTTAATGACGAGTTCTTTAAATTCTGCATATGTTTGGATGTCTGTTAGGATTTAAGTAGATTTCATTACCTTTGTTAGATTACTGTGACTGATTGTTTGTATGAAGGCAGTTTGGAAAACTAAAAAGTCTGCATCGTTATGAAAATAGATTACGCTCTTCTTAAAGCATTAATATTCTTTTATGAGTTTAGCATGGGTATTTGTCATTTCTTCGTAATGCTTCAGTCTTCTGCTCTATGTTTCGTTGAAGCCTTTTCGTACGCAAACGACATTGTTGATATTCCCGGGCTTACTATTCTGTACGTCTAGATTGTTTGATAATGCCTGACGCAGTTCGATCTAAGAGGGGCATCATTATTTACAAAGGGAATAATTTTTTTAACAATGTTTCGCATTGTTTCTGCGGTAGAAAAATATCTGGATCAGCCGATTTTGAGTATGCAATATTTTGGCATAAGTTTTTTAGTTATTTATAATAGTCCGAACTATTTGCTATCTATATCAAGACAGAATTTTTAAGAGGTGACTGTGTTATATTCGGAGATTTTAATTTGTGCTTAAACAAAATTTGATAGGCGTATTAGTATTCAGGATAGTGTACAGTGAATAAATATTAAATATATATATAATATATATATGTTTGCATACTAATGCAATCTGTTGTTGTTATGAAGTTTAAATGTAATGTTATGTAAACAAACATTATTTAATGATAATCGAATAGTTTACCTTATATACAAGACATAAAACATATACTTAAATTAATAAAATAAAAGCTTATAATTTTAAACTAAATCCAATATTTTAAATTTATGAAACAAATGGATACAAAGTGTCTGGTAGTCGCGCATTCTCGACTAGAGCATTCCATCTTTTAAGATACCAGCCCCATTTCACCAAAGGTGAAAAGCACGCATTTTTAGGTACGACCATGCAATTTGGTGTGGTCGCACATTTCAATAATATCCGACAATAAACTTTCTATAGCGTGCGGCTCAGTGAAACAGCAACCTAACTGCTTGCACTGTGTTTGCATGTATGTTCACTGACAGGTTAGTAGGAATGAATGTAAAGGCTGGGTTTAGGGTATCTCCTAGTCGTGCAATTCCGACTAGAGCACTCTTACTTGTTATACCCTGAACCCATTAAAAATGGGCAAAAAGGGTATTATGGTTTTGTGCAAATGTATGTAACAGGCATAAGGAAGCATCTCCGACCATATAAAGTATATATATTATTGATCAGTATCAACAGCCGAGTCGATCTGGCCATGTCCGTCTGTCTGTCCGTCTGTCAGTCTGTCTGTCTGTATGAACACACAGATATCAGAGACTACAAGAGCTAGAGACTTCATATTTGGAACATAAGTTCTCCTAATCCCGGGACAGATCAAGTTTATTTCATTTGATCGATAGCTCGTCGCATTCAAAAGTTATCGATAAATTTTGATTTTAGACTATCGTTTTTGGGACATAAAATCGCGAAAATTTATATCTTCCACAGTTTTAGAGCTAGAGTCAAGAAATTTGTAAGATAGACTTCTTGTCACTCCCTCTAAAGATCGGCCAAATTTTTTGGTGCCACGCCCTCTCCCGCCCCCAAAAATCGCGAAAGCTTATATCTTCCACAGTTTTAGAGCTAGAGTCACCAAAATTGCTAGATAGACTTCCGGTCACCCCCTCTTAAGATCGACCATGCCCCTCCCGTTCCCAAAAACTTGGAATGCCGATTTCGGGTCACCCAAACACCAGCAAAAATTTTCTGTTCACTTGCTTTCAGCTGTTCTTAAAATGGTATCAGAGTATTACGCAGTCGGCTCCGCCCGACTGCAACGTTCTCACTTGTTGGATACTGTGTTTATACTCTTTTTGAAGAAAAAAAAAACTTTTACTTCGTTGATATTATTTTTAATAAATTCGATTTGCCTGCAATAGTAATTGATTGGTCTTTCAGGAATTGAAATTTAATTTTGATTGTCTTCCTGTGCGCTATATATTGTTGCTATTCGGAGTTCTCCTGAACAATGTTCATCCAGTTTAATTCTTGACAAAGCATCTGCCACATGATTTTCAGTACCGGGTACATATTTAATGTGGTAATCAAATTCATTTAATTTGATTCTCCATCTTTGCAACTTCATGTTTGGTTCGTTGACATTGTTTAGATAAACGAGGGGCTTATGATCACTAAGGATTTCGAATTTTCTTCCAGACCTGAAGTATTTGGTGGCCCATACAATATCTAAGAGTTCTTTTTCTATTACGGAATAATTTATTTCAGTTGTAAGTGAAAATGGTTTTTCGAAATTGGGTAAGATTAATATCGGATCAGATGTAATGATTGCAATTTAAAATTCTCAAATGCTGCGATATATTCTTTGTTTTTTATGTCAATAGTTGCATTATTTTTAAGTTTAAGTGTCATTGGCTTCACAATGTGAGCAAAGCTTGGTATGAATTTTCTATAGTAACCGCAAAGTCCTAAGAATGACTTGATTTCTTTGGCGGTTTTTGGTATTTGGAAATTTCGTATTGCGCTAACTTTCAGCGGATTTGGTTTGATACCCTCAGTTGTTACAATGTGACCAAGGAATTCAGTTTCCTTTTTCATAAATTCACACTTATCTAACTGCAATTTGAAATTGGCTTCCCTGAGTCTCTTTTTAGTGACAATATGTGTTCTTCCAATGAAGTGGAATACACTATTATGTCATCCATGTAGACCAGACAATTTTTATAGATTAAATCTTCTAAAAGGTTGTTCATACAACGTTGTAAAGTTGCAGGAGCGTTTTTGAGTCCGAAGGGCATTCGAGTGTACTCGTAATGGCCATTTTTCATCGAGAAAGCGGTCTTTGGGTTTTCGATTGCAAAGTTAAAAGGCCCATCTTTGTTTGTTTGGGGCTAAGAAAATACATTGGTTTTAACAAATATTTCCATTTAATTTTGAACTTTCATTTGGCATGTTTTAATTGGAAAGTCCAGAAAATTTGATTTAATTAAATTTATGGAATAGCCTGTATCTATTATGCATTTAAGATGCTCGTCATTCAGGATTAATCGAATGAATGGGTTTCTTCTGTTTCGGAGTCCGAGGCTGCTTGATGAAAATTTTCGCTTGTATCCATTTTGGTTTGACCGCTAGTACTTTCGCGTTGTCTTTTGACAGGCGGATTGGTACTAGGAAGAGCTTTATTTGATTGATAATTCATTTGATTATGGTTTCTACCCTGATTGAGATTTTGTCTGAATTCCTGGTGTAATTGTTGGTTGTTTTGGTTTGGGGTTTGTGAATTGGAATGGTTGTTAGTATATGAAGGGCCTGCCACTGGGTAGTAATTTTGATTTTAATTTCCCTTATTCTTGCGAGAATCATTATTTCTTGAGGTATTGTTTGATTTGTTGGGCTTTGTATGATCTGAAAGATTGTTTTCATACAATCCTTCTCTTTGAGCAACTTGTTTTAATTTTGATACTGTTGTAATGTCATATCTAGCAAGAGTCATGAATATTCTGTCAGGTAATTTTAATGTAATTACATCTTTGATGGTGTTGTTTATAGCATTTGTGTACAAAATTGTGCTCGAAGGTATTCCTTCTAATAATAACTTATTTGAAATTACAAATGACTTATATTCTAAGTCTTCAGCAAACTTACGGACACTTCCGTTATAATTAGTGTTGTACAATCTGCGGAGTAGTTCTTCAAATGGGGTCTGCGCCTTGAATTATTCGATAAGGGCGTTCCTTAATTCAGCCCATGTTGTAGCTGCTGTTAGTTGTGCGACGCGTTGCGCTGCTCCAGTCGTCTGAAGTTCAATTGATCCAAAGAGTACGCTGTGTTGTCTGATATCAGTGGTTGGATATAACTGCATGATATAATCCACCCTTCTCACGAATGCTGTTAGTTGTTCCGTTTCTCCATTGAAGACGGGCACTTTCCTTATTTGGCCCAGGGCTTTTTTGAGATGCAACTCAGATAATAGCATTATCTGTGTTGTTTTGAAGTTTTTGTTTTGTTTTTTGTAGGCCACACATTAGCCCAGAAAAATTTGTTTAGTGGTCACAAAATGTTTTCTGAGTAGAGGTTGAGCATATACATATATATATATTATATATATACATATATATATATTATATATATACATATATATATATTATATATATACATATATTATATATATACATATATTATATATACATATATATATATTATATATATACATATATACATATTATATATATATATATATACATATATATACATATTGTAAGGATCCGAAACAACTCCACATAACAGAGTCGCTCTAACGGGATCGCAAACGCCGTCACTTGGTGTTTGACATCACGGGATGATATCCTTGTGAACTGGAGTGGTCACGGTAGGTGAGGTAGCTAAACGCGATCTTTGTAGGCAGGAGTGGTTTGCATCTATTTTTGCGATACAGGAGTGGACACGGGTTATCCTTGCGAGAGCAGGAGTGGCCTGACGTATTCTCGTGTAGCGGGAATATCAAACGTATCCTCGCAAATACAATAGATCTTTGCATAACCCAAGCGAACTGGAGGTACTAGCGTATCCTTGTAGACAGGAGTGGCCGGTGTGATCCTTGCGAAGCAGGAGTGACCATTGGTGCATCGTTGTGATTAGCGGAAATGGCCTGATCCTTGCGTTAATCGCTTACACAGAGCCAATCGAGTCCTCTGCGAACTGGTGAGGCCGACGACCACTTCGGCTATTTCACGACACGAAGCCGACGACTATCTCGGCCACCCCGAGCCGATGCACACGACTACCTCGGCTACACTGATCCAAAGACACGTCGTAACCCCAACGGCGAGTCCAGCATTTAATCCAAACCAGTAAACATTTCAATATTTACAGAGTATTCTTACTCCTAATAAATACTTAAAGCTACAAAAATCCGTATTCTTATTTGTCGCAAGTGCTTCTTATAAATATGTTGCACGAACCCTTGGGTCGATCGAACTTAGCCCGGCGACACCAATAGGTTCTTTACAACTGGCGCCCAACGTGGGGCCTTGCGATTAATAGAGTACACCCTCATACACTTAAATAAATAAGACCACGAACCAGGCACGCTCGATGCGATGCGCCGACAGTTCGAAGAGTGGGTGACGGAGAACGAAGGCCGAGCCCCGTACGGAACTCGACTCAGCCAGAAAACACAGCCGTCCATCTCCAGCCAAGGGCGATGGCCCGCCAACAAGCAACGAGGACGAAGACAATGACGAGCTGGGTGTGTCCCGATTAAGCCCGCCGTCAACCAGCCTAGCGGCACGGCTGGCCGACAACAAACTCACACGCACACCACAAGAGGCATACACACCACATGACACACCAGGTCCAGTCCTACCACCCCCCAGGGCCGCAGCAAGGCCAATGGAAGACTATCCCCGAGTGGCAAAACAGGTCCGCGAATGGGGATTCTTGTTCGACGGCACCTCTAAGCCGTTGGAATTTCTGGAGCAGGTAGAGTGGTCAGTCGAGACTTACGGGCTGAATCTGGACCTCGTTCCCCGAGCCATGCCGGAGCTCCTACAAGGGATGGCTCTGAAATGTAACACAGCCAACAATAGGCATTGGTTGTCGTGGGCCTCGTTCGTGACGAGCTTCCAGGAGTATTTCCTGCCCCGGGATTATTTTGAAAACCTTCGAGAAGAAGTGTCGAAGAGACGTCAGCGAATCGGAGAGCCCTTTAAAATATACATGGTGGAAATGCAAACATTGATGCGACCCCTCCAACAGTCCTGAGAACGAGAGATGAGGGACCGAATACACCGTTCCCCGAGGGAGGTTGGCGACGACATGAACACCCGGGAGCAGAAGAACACACGAGAGCACAAGAACACACGAGAACACCAGAAAACAAACACGAACAATAACCCATCAACAGCGGGGAAGTAGAGAGGGTGCCAATCCACCCTGACGAAGAGGTGGACAAGTTTCTGCAGAAAGAACTAGCAGCGTTCGAGACAATGTCCGGCACGTCCGGCACGACCGAGCAATCAAACAACGATACTTCCACAAGAACCCAAAAATGCAAGAAGAGATCAATAAACAGGTGGATGAGTTGCTGGCAAAGGGATGCATTGAAGCATCTAACAGTCTACATAGCGGTCCCATCGTAAAAGCCAAGAAGAAGACTGGCAAGTGGAGGCTATGTCTTGACTTCCGGCAGCTGAATAGCCGGTCAATCAAGGGGGCATATCCTTTACCACGAGTACACCATATATTGGATCAACTCCAACAGGGATATTTCATCACCAGCTTAGATCTTAAGGATGGTTACTGGCAAATCCCGATGGAAAAGAGTAGCCGGCCAGCTACACTACGCGCCAGCGACCTTCCAGAGGGTACTAGATCGGGTCATAGGCCCCGAAATGATACCACACGCATTTCCGTACTTGGACGAAATTATCGTCACTGGGAAGACGCGAGAGGAATACATGACAAACCTAAAGGAAGTGTTTCATCAACTTCGGGCAGCCAACTTGAGGATCAACATCGACAAGTGCGATTTCTTCAAGCAAGAGCTCAAATATCTGGGTCACCAGGTGATTGAGCGAGGTAACTGTATCGACCCCGACCAAGTGGCCGCGATAGCCGAACTCAAGCCACCCACGAACGCCAAGGAATTACAACAGTATCTGGGAGTGGCCCATACTGAGACCATACCTGGAAGGGTACCACATCACGGCTGTTACCGATCACATGGCAACTCAAATCAAGAGTCCTTCAGGCAGGATCGCTAGATGGGCGCTGGAAATACAGCAGTATGACTTCGAGGTTATGTACCGTAAGGGCAAGTTGAATGTTGTAGCAGCCCGACAGCCCTTAAAGGACGAAGTCTGCGGCCGAGTAGTTGACCACAGCACAGGACCAGAAGAGGGAGGAACCGACTGAAAGACAGGAAAATGATCACGAAGATGAGCGCCCACCCCCAGAAGTTTACCGATTGCACACTGCAGAACAAAAGCCTGTACCGACACATTCCCCAACAAGCCGGTAACGAAGAGGTAGCAGCCTGGAAACTATGTGTACCAAAGCAACAACAGCAACGAGTACTACACGAGTGTCACGATGCCGTGACCGCGGGCCATACTGGAAGCCGAAAAACCATAGCTCGAGTGGCAGCACGATACTACTGGCCAGGGATGTACCGAGACGTAAGAAGCTATATCCAACGCTGCGAAGTCTGTTAGCGGTACAAACCGAGCCAACTGCAGGCCGCTGGAAAAATGCTGACCCAAAT
>JAWNLL010000006.1:0-40026 GCA_035042425.1 Drosophila flavopinicola | reverse complement strand
AATGGGTTCAGGGTAAAAAAATGCCACATGTTTTTTGAGCATATGAAATTTCGGTGGTGCAGTTGGCAGAAAATGGCCTAATGGAAAGAGTATAAGATCTTCGGCACGCCAAAGATTACCCCTCAATCCTTGTTATATTTTTATGTCTCTGACATTTTAAGGTTTTTATTCTCTGATACCGAAGGTATTCATAGATTATTGGGTTTGTGCAATGTCCCTCAGGCTGTGCTATTGAAGATAGAGTCTTCAAATTTAGACTATTATACTTGTCGGTATCTGCTTCAGATAAAGTGTTAAGATCTTTGTGCCACGCCACCCATAAATCTTCAATCGATACACCAGCATAAAAGTTCTATTCCACCTGTTTCCAGCTGGTCTTACATTTGTATCAGATTATTACGCAGTCAGTTACGCAAGCACTCTTGCTGACGATCCGGATGTCATCCCGCTTAGTTTATTCTTACTAGGGCTCCTACGATACGTACTAATGCGAAGATTACCTGCGTTATGTTCTTTTCCAAGTCGTTGGTCCCTGCTCGGGCGCCAATTAAATTCCAATAAATTAAATTATGGAAAAAAATTTATTTATTAGTAGTCAATTAAGATATTCTTCGCTTGAAGTAAATTTAAGACTGATTTTACATTCTTAAGCCCTAAGCTAGCTATGGAAATTCTTGGCAACGTTGGCAGCGGTGCAGCTAAGTTGTCAGCGCCGAATCGAAGCTTCTGTTGACGGGACTTGACTGAATCAGCATATTTCGATGGTTTTGTGTTGCAATATATTTTTGAACGTTTTGCAACTATGTTAGGCGTATGCTAAGCCATTGGAACATGCGAAGAATGATGATATATGAATATTTCTTGATGGGCAACAACGAGGTGTTTGGCAAGATAGCAAGGAAAAAGGGTGAAGTGTACTCGCAGCGAGAACGAACGCGATTACAAGAGAGTTTTCTGAAAACAATGGGATTGCACGACAGCTGACTGTGTTTAAAAGCGGGCTAATGGTACGTTAGTAGATTCTTGTTAGTGCAGTCGGGATTGTGTCAGTCAATGTGGACAGAGGTAGTATACACCGTGGTGTATTATCGCAACCGCGCACCTACCAGATCACTGATAAACATGACGCCGATGGAAGCATGGACTGGTAAGAAGCCATCTACCAGTCAGTTCAAAGTTTTGTTGTTAGTTGCAGTGTAGCTGGACAACGGTCACCGTAAATGTAATTTCCAAGCCAAGGGCAAAGACCGAATGTTCGGATACTCCATGCAGGCTATGGGATATCGGCTGTATGATGCAGAGTCGAGACGAATTGTCGAGCTACGAGATGTAGTATTGGATGAAATGGAAGTACTGGAGCAGGCAAGGGCGAAATCATAGATTTTGATTTGCCAATGGGATTGCAGAAAAGTATTGTCGCTGAGAAGTCAACAAAGCAATCTGGAAGGGAGTTGAACTTCATTCTTAACGGTGCCTTACGCAAGATTAGTTTTGTGTCGTGTGACAATGAGCCATGTCTTTAAAAGCAAAAAGCTGGAGCTAACTTTTCACTAATCCTGGTTTACGTTGATGATCTCCTTATAGCATGTCAAGAGAAGCTGGACTTGGGCAACATTAAACAGGCGATTTTAAATTCATTCGAGTGTGTTGACAAGGGTCCACTCGAGCTGTTTCTAGGCATGAAGAGTCAATGGGATGGCAAGCTTGGCGAGATCACCTTGGGACATTCGCAATGCATCAATATATATATATAAAAATATAAATATATATATATATATAATATAAAATATAAAAATATATAAATATAAATATAAATATGAGAATAAATATAAATATAAATATAAATATATAAATATAAGAATAAATATAAATATAAATATAAATATAAATATAAATATAAATATAAATATAAATATAAATATATATATATATAAATATCAATATCAATATCAATATCAATATCAATATCAATATCAATATCAATATCAATATCAATATCAATATCAATATCAATATCAATATCAATATCAATATCAATATCAATATCAATATCAATATCAATATCAATATCAATATCAATATCAATATCAATATCAATATCAATATCAATATCAATATCAATATCAATATCAATATCAATATCAATATCAATATCAATATCAATATCAATATCAATATCAATATCAATATCAATATCAATATCAATATCAATATCAATATCAATATCAATATCAATATCAATATCAATACCAATATCAATATCAATATCAATATCAATATCAATATCAATATACAAATATCAATATCAATGTCAATATCAATATCAATATCAATATCAATATATAAATATAAATATAAATATAAATATAAATATAAATATAAATATAAATATAAATATAAATATAAATATAAATATAAATATAAATATAAATATAAATATAAATATAAATATAAATATAAATATAAATATAAATATAAATATAAATATAAATATAAATATAAATATAAATATAAATATAAATATAAATATAAATATAAATATAAATATAAATATAAATATAAATATAAATATAAATATAAATATAAATATAAATATAAATATAAATATAAATATAAATATAAATATAAATATAAATATAAATATAAATATAAATATGTCTGTCGTCTGTCTGTCTGTCTGTCTGTCTGTCTGTCTGTCTGTCTGTCTGTCCGTCTGTCCGTCTGTATGAACACGCAGATATCTGAGACTATAGGAGCAAGAGACTTTATATTTGAAATAAAGGTTTTCGTAGTCCCCGGACAGTACAAGTATATTTCATTTTATCGATAACTCGTCCCCCTAAAAAGTTATCGATAAATTTCGACTTCAGACCAGTGTTTTTTGGCCATAACTTAAAAGTTATAAGAGCTAGAGGCTCCAAATCGGGCAATTATAATCTCGAATATCATACACATATTACAAATATTTCACTTTTTGGATACCACCCCCAATCCCCCCAAAATTTAAAAAAACTCTGTCTGTCCGTCTGTCCGTCCGTCTGTCTGTATGAACGGATATCAGAGACTACAAAGAGCTAGAGACTTCATATTTTGAATATAAGTTCTCCTGATCCCGGGACAGATCAAGTTTATTTAATTTTATCGATAGCTCGTACCGTTTAAGAGTTATCGATAAATTTCGATTTGAGACTAGCGTTTTTGGGACATAACTTCAAAGTTATAAGAACTAGAGGCCCCAAATTTGGCATGTATAATCTCGAATAGCGTACACATGTAATAAATCTTTCACTTTTTATATACCACCCCCCAAACCCCCCAAAAGTTCTAAAAACGCATTTTTGGAGGTACGACCTTGCAATTTGGTTTGGTCGCCCATATTATTGACAATTGTTTGCCCCAAAAATAGGATCAATAGGATCGGACAATAAACACAGACGTTATTTAAGATTTAACTTTCCATTGTGTGGGGCTTGGTGAAAAGCAAGCTAACTGCTTAAGCCGCTTGCACTGCTTGTACTGCTTGTAGTGCAGCATGTGTGTGTTTAGATTAGTATGAATGATTGTAAGGACTGGGTTCGGGGTATCTCGTAGTCGGGCACTCCCGACTAGAGCACTCTTAATTGTTTTTTTTTTAGCTTAAGACGTTTCTTCAAAATAGCCCACCATACAGAGGTTTTGCTCGCATCGACATCTGCCTTTGACCTAATCCTGTCAACAGAATCATGGGAATTTGAGGCTTCACGCAAAATTGACTGCTTAATAGCAGCTGAGGTAACGCTTTTTAAACGGAATTTCATATTTGTTCCATAGTTTTGATCATTTTGAATAAAATTATATATACCTTTTCTGCGTCTTGCTATTTGTATACCCTGAACCCATTAAAAATGGGTAAAAAGGTTTTGGTTTTGTGCAAAAGTATGTAACAGGCATAAGGAAGCATACCGACCATATAAAGGATATATATTATTGATCAGTATCAACAGCCGAGTCGATCCAGCCATGTCCGTCTGTTGTCTGTCCGCCTGTATGAACACGCAGATATCAGAGACTATAAGAGCAAGAGACTCATATTTGAAATATAAGATCTCGTAGTCCCGGGACAGTACAAGTTTGTTTTTTTTTTTATCGATAGCTCGTCCCGTTCAAAAGTTATCGATAAATTTCGATTTCAGACCAGTGTTTTTTGGGCATAACTTGAAAGTTATAAGAGCTAGAGGCACCAAACTCTGCATGTACATATTACAAATACTTCACTTACCACCCCCCAATCACCCCAAAAGTTAAAAAAACGCATTTTTGAAGTTACGACCTTGCAATTTGATTTCGTCGCACATTTTATAGCCAATGTTATGTCCTAAAAAGAAAGATCAGACAATAAACACAGAAGTTATATAAGATTTTACTTTCTATTACATGTATGTATACACACTGATAGATTAGTATGAATATAAGGACTGGGTTCCGGTTATCTCCTAGTCGGGCACTCCCGACTAGAGCACTCTTACTTGTTATACTCTTTTCGAAGAAAATAGTATATTAAGTTTGTGCTGAAGTTTGTAACGCATAGAAGGAAGCGTCTGAGACCCCCAAAAGTTACTGCCAGTATGCTTAGAAAAACAAAACAAATTGATCTAGCCATGTCCGTCTGTCTGTCTGTCTGTATGTATGCAAACTAGTCCCTCAGTTTTTGAGCTATCGCGATGCAACTTTGCAAAGACACTTATTATTTAAGGGGACAGCACATTGGTTGGAGCCGGCCGGATCGGACCACTATATCTTATAGCTGCCATACAACTCTAAGTCGGTTTTGGCCATAAATCCGATGTTTTCAAAGCAATTGCCTCAAATTTCCTTGCACACTTGAACATCCTTATAACTCATCAATGGGTAAAATCGCAAATCGATTGAGTCATAAACAGCGAAGATGTGTCATTAAATATTTTGAAAGAACAGGTGCATATGAGCACACAAAGTCAAGCGCAAGTAAGCTTTTGACAGTCTACTCTTCAAGGAATTTTGTCATCGAACATCAAGACTGTTTGTGGCATAAGGGATAAAGTGGCGCCCTGGCAAACGAAAGGTGCTGGTTCCTAGCGGCGACCAATAATTATTTTCATTTTTATACTCTGATACCGAAGGTACTCATAGTATATTGGTTTTGTCGAATGTCCGTCAGGCCGTCCGTTGGTCCGTCTGTCTGTCTGGATGAACGCTTGTATTTCCGAAACGATATTAGAAAGGCTCTTGAAATCTTTTGTGTAATGATTATAGCTATCTGCTTCAGATCAAGTTTGTTCCAAATTTATGCCACGCCCACTGAGAGGCTGGCAAATCGATAACATGTCGATACTCTTCAAATCACAAATCAATTAAACGTGAATATCTCCCACAATTTCTAAAGCTAGAGTAATCAAATTTGCTTGGTATATTGCTGGTGTCCTCCCGAAAAATTGGAGCCTAGGTTTATCGGCCACGCCCATTATTACGCCCACCAGCCCCCCTCCAAAATTAATTTGAAATGCTTATATATCCCGCACTTCTAGACTTCTAGCCAAGATCAGCAAAAAATATTGGGGCCATGCCTCCCCCGCCCCCAAAAATCGAGAAAGTTTATATCTTCCACAGTTTTAGAGCTAAAATCACAAAATTTAGAAAATTGACTTCTGGTCACCCCCTCTTAAAATCGACCACGCCCCCTCCCTTTCCCAAAAACTTGGAAGGCCGATTTCTGGTCACCCATACACCAGCAAAAATGTTCTGTTCACTTGCTTTCAGCTGTTCTTAAAATGGTATCAGAGTATTACGCAGTCGGCTCCGCCCGACTGCAACGTTCTCACTTGTTATACCCTGAACCCATTAAAAATGGGTAAAACGGGTATTATGGTTTTGTGCAAAAGTATGTAACAGGCATAAGGAAGCACCTCCGACCATATAAAGTATATATATTCTTGATCAGTATCAACAGCCGAGTCGCTCTAGCCATGACCGTCTGTCCGTCTGTCTGTCTGTCCGTCTGTATGAACACGCGGAGATCAGAGACTATATGAGCTAGAGACTTCATATTCGGAATATAAGTTCTCGTAGTCCCGGGACAGTACAAGTTTATTTTATTTTATCGATAACTCGTCCCGTTTAAGAGTTATCGATAAATTTCGACTTCAGACCAGTGATTTTTGGCCATAACTTAAAAGTTATAAGAGCTAGAGGCCCCAAATTGGGCATTTATAATCTTGAATATCATACACATATTACAAATATTTCTTTTTTTGGATACCACCCCCCAATCCCCCCGCATTTTTGAAGTTCTGACCTTGCAATTTGGTTTGGTCACACATTTTATAGCCAATGTTATGTCCTACAAATTTCAGAAAGATTGGACAATAAACACAGAAGTTAATTAATATGTTACTTTCCATTACATGTGTGTATACATACTGATAGATTAGTATGAATGTAAGGACTGGGTTCAGGGTATCTCCTAGTCGGTCACTCCCGACTAGAGCCCAAAATGGCACGTATAATTTCGAATACAATGCACATGTAACAAATATTTCACTTTTTGGAGACCACCCCCCAATCCCACCCAAACTTGAGAAAAACGCAATTTTGAAGGTACGACCTTGCAATTTGGTTTGGTTTCAATATTTTCAATAAGATCGGACACTAAACACAGAAAATATTTAAGATTTAACTTTCCATTGTGCGGGGCTCAGTGGAAAGCAAGCTAATTGCTTAAACCACTTGCACTGCTTGAACTGCAGCATGTGTGTGCTTAGATTAGTATGAATGATTCTAAGGTCTGGGTTCAGGGTATCTCGTAGTCGGGCACTCCCGACTAGAGAACTCTTACCTGTTTATACTCTTTTTGAAGAAAATAGTATATTAAGTTTGTGCTGAAGTGTGTAACGAATAGAAGGAAGCGTCTGAGACCCCCCCAAAGTTACTGCCAGCACGCTTAGAATGACAAAACAAATTGATCTAGCCATGGCCGCCGGTCTGTCTGTCTGTATGTATGCAAACTAGTCCCTCAGTTTTTGAGCAATAATGATAAAACTTTGCACAGTCACTTATTATTCAAAGGGACAGCACATTGCACATGTACTTATTATTCAATTATACATAACATTGATCGGAGCCGCCCGGATCGGATGACTATATCTTATAGCTACCATACAACTCGATGTCGGTTTTGGCCATATATCCCATGTTTTTAAAGCTATCGCGATAAAACTTTGCACAGATACTTATAATTCAAAGAGGCATCACATTAGTCGGAGCCGGCCTGATCGGAAGACTATATCTTATAGCTACCATAAAATTGGCAATTAATTAAATATTCTTAGAACAAACAAAAAAAAATGTTACGCGACATAACGATTTTGTATAGCATATGAAATTTCAGTGGTGCAGTTGGCAGAGTGAAAATTGCCTATAGGCTCGAAAAGAGTATAAAATCTTCGCCACGCCGAAGATAATACTTCCCCACTTGTTATACTCTTTTCGAAGAAAATAGTATATTAAG
Organism: Drosophila flavopinicola; assembly: GCA_035042425.1. Taxonomy (NCBI): domain Eukaryota; kingdom Metazoa; phylum Arthropoda; class Insecta; order Diptera; family Drosophilidae; genus Drosophila; species Drosophila flavopinicola. The sequence continues at coordinate 32,504 of JAWNLL010000006.1, read as the reverse complement.
TTTGTCTTGAAGTTTGTAACGCATAGAAGGAAGCGTCGGAGACCCCCAAAAGTTACTGCCAGTATGCTTAGAATGACAATACAAATTGATCTAGCCATGTCCGTCTGTCTGTCTGTCTGTATGTATGCAAACTAGTACCTCAGTTTTTGAGCTATCGCGATAAGACTTTGCACAGACACTAATTATTCCAGGGGACAGCACATTGGTCGGAGCCGGCCGGATCGGACCACTATATCTTATAGCTGCCATACAACTCGAAGTCGGTTTTGGCCATATATCCCATGTTTTTTAATCTATCGCGATGAAACTTTGCACTGATACTTTTTATTCAAAGAGACATCACATTGGTTGGAGCCGGCCGGATCGGATCACTATATCTTATAGCTGCCATACAACTGGCAATTAATTAAATATTCTTAGAACAAAATAAAAAAAAAGTTACGCGACAAAACGATTTTATACAGCTAATGAAATTTCAGTGGTGCAGTTGGCAGAGTGAAAATTGCCTATAGGCTCAAAAAGAGTATAAAATCTTCGCCACGCCGAAGATAATACTTCCCCACTTGTTATACTCTTTTCGAAGAAAATAGTATATTAAGTTTGTCTTGAAGTTTGTAACGCATAGAAGGAAGCGTCGGAGACCCCCAAAAGTTACTGCCAGTATGCTTAGAATGACAATACAAATTGATCTAGCCATGTCCGTCTGTCTGTCTGTCTGTATGTATGCAAACTAGTCCCTCAGTTTTTGAGCTATCGCGATAAGACTTTGCACAGACACTTATTATTTCAGGGGACAGCACATTGGTCGGAGCCGGCCGTTTTGGATCACTATATCTTATAGCTGCCATACAACTCGAAGTCGGTTTTGGCCATATATCCCATGTTTTTAAAGCTATCGCGATACAACTTTGCACAGATACTTATTATTCAAAGAGACATCATATTGGTTGGAGCCGGCCGGATCAGATCACTATATCTCATAGCTGCTATACAACTGGCAATGAATTAAATTTTCTTAGAACAAAAAAAAAAAATGTTACGCGACAAAACGATATTGTACAGCTTATGAAATTTCAGTGGTGCAGTTGGCAGAGTGAAAATTGCCTATAGGCTCGAAAAGAGTAAAAAATCTTCGGCACGCCGAAGATAGTCCTTCCCCACTTGTTTTTTTTTTAAATTAGTTAAATTTTATGGTCTTGCTACGAAAATATGATAACACAAAGGGTTTTCAAGAACTTTTAATTTTTTGGTCTCTGTCGACCTTGCCGGGGAAATGCCCATATACATATACATATATATAAAGGGCATAATAAATATAAATATTAACAGCAATTGATACATGCGGTAGAGGCAGTAACTCTGAAGCGCAGTATGAAATTTGGGTTGGGAAATAAACCACATAAGCTACCTTGACACCTTTTCACATTTTCCGGAAATTATTGATGTACAAAGAAAACACATTGATTGGCAATGGCAAACAATAATGTTGGGTTGTGTTGAAGGGAAGTTGCATAGTTAGCGAGAATAGAATTGCCGTGGTCTCTTATTTGTTGCTATTGCAATTGTAATACAAGTAAGTTCCAGGAAATGCACACAAACTTACATGCTTTACATATATGCATATATGTATGTGTATATAGGCACTAACCAGTACTTACTCTGCTAATAAGTGTTTCAGTGATAAGAAGAACGCACACACGCCATGTGAGCCGGATTAACATCAAGACGATACAGTCCTCATTATCGAACCGAAATTTATTTGCGAAGTGCGCTGATCAGATTTACAAAAAACGTTTGCGGCTGTTTTAAAGAGTGATTAGTAAACAGTGCAGCTGATCGCTTAAAGGCAGTTCGTAATGCAGAGTTAAAAATAATCCAGAATTCAGCACAAGACAACGCATCGCATCTGCTGGCTGTCTGGTTGCCTGGCTGAGACTTGGGTACATGTCCTTTCCATAGGATTTTACCGGGCCAATGATCTTGATGGGTCGAACCTGTTGCCGCGTTTATCCGGTAGATGCAGTTGCTAAGCCCATTGAATCTCAGTCTAATATCAGCATCTGTTTCAGCTTCTGTTGAAGCTTCATTTTGATCTCGAAGCTTAAGCGTTGGCAACATTTCAAAAGTTCATCGACCGAGAGTTTTTATAATGGATGCTATTATTTACAAGCCATGAAAGAAAACCATTTCTTAGCATAAGTTGCTCAACGATTCAATTACACAAATACATATTGATTTCAAAAAAGATTACTTTCTACTAATAAAAGGTACATCTTAACGCGATCCGGCAGCTTAGTGTGAATATATGCAGTCGGCGGCATATATATTTTGACAAAGAAACTACCATGTGTTTTGTTAATAGCTTTTTAAATCAGCATTTAAAATTTAAAATAAATATGGTGTTTATTTTCAAATTATACGAAAACATTTTACAAAAGTATTTTAATAAGAATAACAAAAATAATTTTTCAAAAATGTATGGTGGCATAAGTACTTTGACATATTATTTAAGATTGAACATTTTTACAAAATCCAAAGTATTTGGATAATTTTACTTGCTATTAATAAAAAGTATAGCCTCCCTTGGCATTTATAACTTTTTGCAGCAGTCGGGGAACAGAATTAACCAAAGGTTTAATATAATCCAATGGAATATCCTTCCAGAATGTTTCTACTTCGGATATTTTTTTCATCACGCGTCCTTGTTAGATTAACACATCGTTTTTGTTGTATATAAGCCCATACATTTTCAATAGTACTCAGATTTGGGGCTTAATGCCACCATACATTTTTGAAAAATTATTTTTGTTATTCTTCTTAAAATAAATAAATATATCTTTACACCATATTTATTTTAAATTTGTTCAATGCTCATTTAAAATATTATTAAAGAGTCTGTTTGTCAAAATATATATGCCGCCGACTGTATTGTTGGACGTGCAAATAAATTCAGATATACCACATAAGAAATCAGTTAAATGTGATTGTAGTAGTTATTCACACTTGCCATAATCTGAATCGTTCAATATTTACTTTTTTTTCAGAAGAAAAACTGAAATGTATACATATAATTTGACTTGACTAAACATTTGAGAAACATTTTTAATTGCTTAGAATAATTTGAAGTCGCAGGGAGATAGCTGCAAAAATCTGATATACCGAACTGCTTACGATTTTCACTGAAATTGAACGGAAATAATGATCATCTCCACTGACAGTTGGAATTTACGGTTCATTAGCAGATATTCAATAATTCGTGGGCTCCCATCTGACGGCAGGTCATATAAAAACAAGTAAGAGTGCTCTAGTCGGGAGTGCCAGACTAGGAGATACCCTGATCCCAGTTCTGACATCCATTTATACTTGCCTAATAGTGTGCATACATACAGACACACACATACTGCAAGCTGTGCAAGCTGTTTAAGCAGTTAGCTTGCTTTTTCACTGAGCCCCACACAATGGAAATTAAAATTTTAAATAACTTCTATGTTTGTTTATCCGATCTTTCTAAAATTTTTAGGACATAACATTGGCTATAAAATGTGCGACCAAACCAAATTTGGGAGGATTGGGGAGTGGTATCCAAAAAGTAAAATATTTTTTACATGTGTATGCTATTCGAGATTATACATGCCAAATTTGGGGCCTCTAGCACTTATAACTTTTAAGTTAAGGCCCAAAAACGCTAGTCTGAAATCGAAATTTATCGATAACATTTAAACGGGACGATGTTATCGATAAAATAAAATAAACTTGATCTGTCCCGGGATTACGAGAACTTATATTCCAAATATGAAGTCTCTAGCTCTTGTAGTCTCTGATATCCGCGTGTTCATACAGACAGACGGACGGACAGACGGACGGACAGACAGACAGACGGACATGGCTAAATCGACTCGACTGTTGATACTGATCAAGAATATATACACTTTATATGGTCGGAGATGCTTCCTTATGCCGGTTACATACTTTTGCACAAAACCATAATACCCTTTTTACCCATTTTTAATGGGTTCAGGGTAAAAAAATGCCACATGTTTTTTGAGCATATGAAATTTCGGTGGTGCAGTTGGCAGAAAATGGCCTAATGGAAAGAGTATAAGATCTTCGGCACGCCAAAGATTACCCCTCAATCCTTGTTATATTTTTATGTCTCTAACATTTTAAGGTTTTTATTCTCTGATACCGAAGGTATTCATAGATTATTGGGTTTGTGCAATGTCCCTCAGGCTGTGCTATTGAAGATAGAGTCTTCAAATTTAGACTATTATACTTGTCGGTATCTGCTTCAGATAAAGTGTTAAGATCTTTGTGCCACGCCACCCATAAATCTTCAATCGATACACCAGCATAAAAGTTCTATTCCACCTGTTTCCAGCTGGTCTTACATTTGTATCAGATTATTACGCAGTCAGTTACGCAAGCACTCTTGCTGACGATCCGGATGTCATCCCGCTTAGTTTATTCTTACTAGGGCTCCTACGATACGTACTAATGCGAAGATTACCTGCGTTATGTTCTTTTCCAAGTCGTTGGTCCCTGCTCGGGCGCCAATTAAATTCCAATAAATTAAATTATGGAAAAAAATTTATTTATTAGTAGTCAATTAAGATATTCTTCGCTTGAAGTAAATTTAAGACTGATTTTACATTCTTAAGCCCTAAGCTAGCTATGGAAATTCTTGGCAACGTTGGCAGCGGTGCAGCTAAGTTGTCAGCGCCGAATCGAAGCTTCTGTTGACGGGACTTGACTGAATCAGCATATTTCGATGGTTTTGTGTTGCAATATATTTTTGAACGTTTTGCAACTATGTTAGGCGTATGCTAAGCCATTGGAACATGCGAAGAATGATGATATATGAATATTTCTTGATGGGCAACAACGAGGTGTTTGGCAAGATAGCAAGGAAAAAAGGTGAAGTGTACTCGCAGCGAGAACGAACGCGATTACAAGAGAGTTTTCTGAAAACAATGGGATTGCACGACAGCTGACTGTGTTTAAAAGCGGGCTAATGGTACGTTAGTAGATTCTTGTTAGTGCAGTCGGGATTGTGTCAGTCAATGTGGACAGAGGTAGTATACACCGTGGTGTATTATCGCAACCGCGCACCTACCAGATCACTGATAAACATGACGCCGATGGAAGCATGGACTGGTAAGAAGCCATCTACCAGTCAGTTCAAAGTTTTGTTGTTAGTTGCAGTGTAGCTGGACAACGGTCACCGTAAATGTAATTTCCAAGCCAAGGGCAAAGACCGAATGTTCGGATACTCCATGCAGGCTATGGGATATCGGCTGTATGATGCAGAGTCGAGACGAATTGTCGAGCTACGAGATGTAGTATTAGATGAAATGGAAGTACTGGAGCAGGCAAGGGCGAAATCATAGATTTTGATTTGCCAATGGGATTGCAGAAAAGTATTGTCGCTGAGAAGTCAACAAAGCAATCTGGAAGGGAGTTGAACTTCATTCTTAACGGTGCCTTACGCAAGATTAGTTTTGTGTCGTGTGACAATGAGCCATGTCTTTAAAAGCAAAAAGCTGGAGCTAACTTTTCACTAATCCTGGTTTACGTTGATGATCTCCTTATAGCATGTCAAGAGAAGCTGGACTTGGGCAACATTAAACAGGCGATTTTAAATTCATTCGAGTGTGTTGACAAGGGTCCACTCGAGCTGTTTCTAGGCATGAAGAGTCAATGGGATGGCAAGTTTGGCGAGATCACCTTGGGACATTCGCAATGCATCAATATATATATATAAAAATATAAATATATATATATATATAATATAAAATATAAAAATATAAATATAAATATGAGAATAAATATAAATATAAATATAAGAATAAATATAAATATAAATATAAATATAAATAAAAATAAAAATATAAATTTAAATATAAATATAAATATAAATATAAATATAAATATAAATATAAATATAAATATAAATATAAATATAAATATAAATATAAATATAAATATAAATATAAATATAAATATAAATATAAATATAAATATAAATATAAATATAAATATAAATATAAATATAAATATAAATATAATATAAATATAAATATAAATATAAATATAAATATATAAATATAAATATAAATATAAATATAAATATAAATATAAATATAAATATAAATATAAATATAAATATAAATACTGCTTGTAGAGCTCTCCAAAAAGTTAAAGGCCCACAGTTGAGTTGTACAAGCCCTGATCCAATGAGAGAAGTCAATGGCATGCGGAGTGGGTTCTTTTTTAGCACATGCCATCGGCCCTGAACTTGTTTGTGGTCCATTGTTAACCACATACAGTGAATAACTAAAGTATTCATTGCTAAGCATATGGAGCATAAACCCAAGTATTTCACCATCTTAGCAACTACTTTTTATATTTTTATACCCTGAACCCATTAACAAGTAAGAGTGCTCTAGTCGGGAGTGCTCGACTAGGAGATACCCTGAACCCAGTTCTGACTTCCATTAATACTTGCCTAATAGTGTGCATACATACAAACACACACATACTGCAGGCAGTGCATGCGGTTTAAGCAGTTAGCTTGCTTTTCGCTGAGCCCCATACAATGGAAAGTTAAATCTCAAATAACTTCTGTGTTTATTGTCCGATCTTACTGAAATTTAGATTTCACACTAGCGTTTTTGGGACAAACCTTCAAAGTTATAAAAGCTAGAGGCCCCAAATTTGGCATGTAAAGTCTCGAATAGCATACACATGTAATAAATATTTCACTTTTTGGATACCACCCCCCAATCCCCCCAAAAGTTGAATTTTTGAAGGTACGACCCTGCAATTTGTTTCGGTCACACATATTATTGACAATTGTATGTCCCAAAAAATTCAGTAAGATCGGACAATAAACACAGAAGTTATTTAAGATTTAACTTTCCATTGTATGGGGCTCAGCGAAAAGCAAGCTAACTGCTTAAACCGCTTGCACTGCTTGTACTGCTTATACTGCAGCATGTGTGTGTTTAGATTAGTATGAATGATTGTAAGGACTGGGTTCAGGGTATCTCGTAGTCGGGCACTTCCGACGTTCCACGGCAGCAACGGCGCATAAGCATTGTAGTACTCTAGCCAATTGATATGCGTCTCAAGATCCTCGAGCCCCAGTTGAAACAGCAGGCGTGCCGCCTCAGCATAGGTAGTCTCACAGTCATTCTGAAAGCTCTGTAGCAACGTGCGTAACTTGAGGATCAGAAACTTGATGGCGTGGTCCCGATGATTCATCACTTTCATCATCAAATATCGTCCTTTTTGTTGACTTGTATTGTTTTATGTGTATGTATTTTCTAGTTTTCTGAAACGGATTATGTCATATTGATGTATGATTAATATATGGGAGTGTGGTGAGTATAATTCAGAAGCTGAGTCGATATGACGTCTAAGACTATTTGTTGAAGGGCTGGATAAAGCTGGCTCAAGCAATATATAATGACAAGTACGTACATATTTATATATAATGAACCAACTATTCCGCAATTGGAAAATACTCAATTTTGAAGTAATGACCTTGCAACTTAATTTGTTCAGAAATTTAATATCTAATTTCATTCTCTAAAAATTTCATAGGGGCTCTGTGAAGTTGCAGTGCTAAAAGTGCTTGGCCTGCGTACAGCTGGTGTGTTTGTGTTGGTGTCTATTCACACAGATAAGTTTTTCCAATTTGATCGATAGCTGGTTCATAAGTGATCGATGAATAGCTGAAAATATATGTGGAAAATATACATCTTGCGGGTGTATTGGCGAGGGCGCTTGCTGTGGTTGGACGTTGGTTGGACCAATTTACGGCAATATTCGGGACCTATTTTGGACCATTCATCCTGCTGCACCTGCTTTAAGACTACTTTTGAAGAAATATGGTTCTATCTAACTTTTAGTTTAATATATGACTATAGATTCTTGATGGGATTTGTGTAGGGACTCTGTGGGGGAGCTTTTGACTATTTAGTGTTGCATAAAATCCACATTTGTACTGCCAAGCAGTGTGTTTTGGGTAGTTATTTTGTTGAAACAGAAATTGACCACGCTCAAATCCCATTTTGGAGGCAGTAACGGCCAAATTTTTTTTAATATGTTAAGATACACATTAGAGTTCATAATGCCATCACCAAAAACCAAATTGCCCATACCCCGTGCAGACATATAGCCTTAAACGCCGTGCTTTATTGTTGCTGTTGTATTTTTAGGACTAAGCGCGTATCCAGGCTTACGCCATATAATGTGACGACCGCCAGGCCTTCTTGCGGGGCATCTCGAGACTCAACTCGTGCAGGTAGATGGTAAGTTTGGTGTAATCGGCGAATGATGTTTTAAAAATACGGCCACCGGATTGATAGTGCAGCTCAATGTAGTTTCTATCGGCGTTCCACGGCAGCAACGGCGCATAAGCATTGTAGTACTCCAGCCAATTGATATGCGTCTCAAGATCCTCGAGCCCCAGTTGAAACAGCAGGCGTGCCGCCTCAGCATAGGTAGTCTCACAGTCATTCTGAAAGCTCTGTAGCAACGTGCGTAGCTTGAGGCGCAGAAACTTGATGGCGTGGTCCCGATGATTCATCACTTTCATCATCAAATATCGTCCTTTTTGTTGACTTGTATTGTTTTATGTGTATGTATTTTCTGAAACGGATTATGTCATATTGATGTATGATTAATATATGGGTGTGTGGTGAGTATAATTCAGAAGCTGAGTCGATATGACGTCTAAGACTATTTGTTGAAGGGCTGGATAAAGCTGGCTCAAGCAATATATAATGACAAGTACGTACATATTTATATATAATGAACCAACTATTCCGCAATTGGAAAATACTCAATTTTGAAGTAATGACCTTGCAACTTAATTTGTTCAGAAATTTAATATCTAATTTCATTCTCTAAAAATTTCATAGGGGCTCTGTGAAGTTGCAGTGCTAAAAGTGCTTGGCCTGCGTACAGCTGGTGTGTTTGTGTTGGTGTCTATTCACACAGATAAGTTTTTCCAATTTGATCGATAGCTGGTTCATAAGTGATCGATGAATAGCTGAAAATATATGTGGAAAATATACATCTTGCGGGTGTATTGGCGAGGGCGCTTGCTGTGGTTGGACGTTGGTTGGACCAATTTACGGCAATATTCGGGACCTATTTTGGACCATTCATCCTGCTGCACCTGCTTTAAGACTACTTTTGAAGAAATATGGTTCTATCTAACTTTTAGTTTAATATATGACTATAGATTCTTGATGGGATTTGTGTAGGGACTCTGGGGGAGCTTTTGACTATTTAGTGTTACATAAAATCCACATTTGTACTGCCAAGCAGTGTGTTTTGGGTAGTTATTTTGTTGAAACAGAAATTGACCACGCTCAAATCCCATTTTGGAGGCAGTAACGGCCAAATTTTTTTTAATATGTTAAGATACACATTAGAGTTCATAATGCCATCACCAAAAACCAAATTGCCCATACCCCGTGCAGACATATAGCCTTAAACGCCGTGCTTTATTGTTGCTGTTGTATTTTTAGGACTAAGCGCGTATCCAGGCTTACGCCATATAATGTGACGACCGCCAGGCCTTCTTGCGGGGCATCTCGAGACTCAACTCGTGCAGGTAGATGGTAAGTTTGGTGTAATCGGCGAATGATGTTTTAAAAATACGGCCACCGGATTGATAGTGCAGCTCAATGTAGTTTCTATCGGCGTTCCACGGCAGCAACGGCGCATAAGCATTGTAGTACTCCAGCCAATTGATATGCGTCTCAAGATCCTCGAGCCCCAGTTGAAACAGCAGGCGTGCCGCCTCAGCATAGGTAGTCTCACAGTCATTCTGAAAGCTCTGTAGCAACGTGCGTAGCTTGAGGCGCAGAAACTTGATGGCGTGGTCCCGATGATTCATCACTTTCATCATCAAATATCGTCCTTTTTGTTGACTTGTATTGTTTTATGTGTATGTATTTTCTGAAACGGATTATGTCATATTGATGTATGATTAATATATGGGTGTGTGGTGAGTATAATTCAGAAGCTGAGTCGATATGACGTCTAAGACTATTTGTTGAAGGGCTGGATAAAGCTGGCTCAAGCAATATATAATGACAAGTACGTACATATTTATATATAATGAACCAACTATTCCGCAATTGGAAAATACTCAATTTTGAAGTAATGACCTTGCAACTTAATTTGATCAGAAATTTAATATCTAATTTCATTCTCTAAAAATTTCATAGGGGCTCTGTGAAGTTGCAGTGCTAAAAGTGCTTGGCCTGCGTACAGCTGGTGTGTTTGTGTTGGTGTCTATTCACACAGATAAGTTTTTCCAATTTGATCGATAGCTGGTTCAAAAGTGATCGATGAATAGCTGAAAATATATGTGGAAAATATACATCTTGCGGGTGTATTGGCGAGGGCGCTTGCTGTGGTTGGACGTGGCCAATCTTATGTTAGCCAATCTTGTGTATTAAAAATTTCAAAAGATCGGACGCTAAACACAGAGGTTATTTAAGATTTACCTTTTCATAGTGTGGGGCCTTGCGAAGAAGTTAGCCTGCTTAAACTGCTTGCACTGCTTGCACTGCTTTCAGTATATGTGTGTTTCTATGGATGTGCATTGATGGGTAAGTATGAATGGATGCAAGGACGGGGTACTGGGTATCTCCTAGTCGGACACTCCCGACTAGATCACTCTTGTTCAAAAATCGAAAGTCAAGCTTTTTTGTTTAGCTTAAAAAACGGCACTGGAAGAAATGTGTGGAATTTTTATATCGAACGTACTCATAGTATATTGGGTTTGTCGTATGTCCGTTTCAAATTTGACCCACGCTCACTTGGAGGCTGGCAAATTCATAACATATCGATACACCTCAAATCACAAATCGATTAAACGTGAATATTTCAAACAATTTTAAAGCTAGTCAACAAATTTGCTAGGTATGTTTGTATATATATGGGCGTTTCCATGGTGTCATATTTTTGCAATCGTTCGCTTTTTAAGTAAAACAAGTGGGAAAGGATTATCTTCGGCGTGCCGAAGATTTTATACTCTTTTCGAACTTTTAGGCAATTTTCACTCTGCCAACTGCATCACTGAAATTTCAATAGTAGTAAAAAATCGTTTTATCGCGTGTCATTTATTTTTTTGGTCTAAGAATTGGTATCATATGAATTTAAATTTTTCTTTTAAATTATTGAATTCAAGCTATTTGATAAATATTTGAAAAAAATAATTAGGAAAAAAATTAAAAGCAATATTTGAACCGTGTTCTCCCGTTTGTTAGTGCAGCACTCTCATACCTACGCCACCAAGCAGTTATTGATATTGGTAGCAAATGAATTTGATTACAGTTAATTTATATTTAAAAAGCAGAATAAGAAAAAATGAAAATAATTATTGGTCGCCGCTGGGAATCGAATCTGTACCTTCCGTTTGACAGGGCGCCACTTTATCCCTTACGCCGCAAGCAGTTTTGATGATCGATGACAAAATCGCTTGAAGAGCAGACTGTCAAAAGCTTACTTGTTTTGTTTTCCTGCAACCCGCAACTCGCGTTTGTCAGCATTTGTTTTTTCGCGTGGCATTGCTTTTGTTCTAAGCCACTGGAAGCAAATTAATTTGATTACAGTTATATATTTGAAAGGAAGAAATAGAAAAAAGTATTAAATTGATAATCAGTCGCCGCTGAGACTCAAACTTGCGAAACTTGCGTTCGTCAGCGCACCACTTTACCCCTTACGCCACAAGCAGGATCGATAACAAAATCACTTGAAGAGCAGACTGTCAAAAGCTTTCCTGCGCTTGGGTTTGTTTGCTCATATGCAATATATTTAATGACGCATATCTTCGCTGTTTATGACTCAATCAATTTGCGATTTTACCCATTGATGAGTAATAAGGATGTTCAAGTGTGCAAGAAAATTTGAGGCAATTGCTTTGAAAACATCGGATTTATGGCCAAAACCGACTTAGAGTTGTATGGCAGCTATAAGATATAGTGGTCGGATCCGGCCGGCTCCAACCAATGTGCTGTCCCCTTGAATAATAAGTGTCTGTGCAAAGTTGCATCGCTATAGCTTAAAAACTGAGGGACTAGTTTGCACACATACATACAGACAGAAAGACAGGCAGACAGACAGACAGACGGACATGGCTAGATCAGTTTGTTTTGTTTTTCTAAGCATACTGGCAGTAACTTTTGGGGGTCTCAGACGCTTCCTTCTATGCGTTACAAACTTCAGGACAAACTTAATATACTATTTTCTTGGAAAAGAGTATAAACAGGCAAAATAAAACGAATTTTATTCCGACAACTGGCTTATAGCTCTTCAGTAGTCCTTTCAATATTTCAATGCGATGAATTTTAGAATGTTATGCATTGATTTCAATTGAAAATTCTTTTGATTTTACCCAAAAATTATTTAAACTTTTTATACTCTGATACCGAAGGTTCTCATAGTATATTGGTTTTGTCGGATGTCCGTCAGGCCGTCCGTCTGACCGACTGTCTGGATGAACGCACGTATTTCCGAAACGATATTAGATAGACTCTTGAAATCTTTTGTGTTATGATTATAGCTATCTGCTTCAGATCAAGTTTGTTTCAAATTTATCCCACGCCCACTTGGAGGCTGACAGATCGATAACATGTCGATACCCCTCAAATCATAAATCGATTAAACGTGAATATCTCCCACAATTTTAAAGCTAGAGTAATCAAATTTGGTAGGTGTATTGCTGATGACCTCCCGAAAAAATTGGACGCTAGGTTTATCGGCCACGCCCTTTATTACGCCCACCAGCTCCCCCTCCAAAATTATTTGAAATGCTTCTATCTCCCGCAGTTTTAGAGCTAAAATCACCATATTTGGAATAGATATTACTGGTGACGTCCTTGACCACGCCCACTTCCGCCCTCGTAATCGCGAAAATGTATATCTTCCACACTTTTAAAGCTAGAATCACCAAAATTGGAAGATGAACTTCTTGTCACCCCCTCTAAAATTTCAATAAGATCGGACAATAAAAATATAAGTTATTTAAGATTTAACTTTCCATTGTTTGGGGCTCAGCGAAAAAGCAAGCTAACTGCTTAATCCGCTTGCACTGCTTGTACTGCTTGTGCAGCAGCATGTGTGTGTTTAGATTAGTATGATTGATTGTAAGGACTGGGTTCAGGGTATCTCGTAGTCGGGCACTCCCGACTAGAGCACTCATACTTGTTTTTTAAATAGAGTTGCAATCAGTGTCATGGTGCGTAGTGTTCGATGCTGATTTTTTTTCACTATGATAGTTATGCTGTTTCTGTTGCTGTTTAACGAAACTATTTACAAATAACCTTAGTAAAAATGTTTTTAAGTCAACAGAAGTATTAAATGTATTAATTTTTACATAATAACAACTCATTTAACAAAAAATTTTAGTATGATTAGCTATATTCTACTGGGAAACATTGTTTTGTAAAATCAAATAGGCTTTAGAGTATAAATTTGTTTATGAACTGAGTGCGGAGCAGGTGGTAGCAAACAAAAAGCAATAATTTCGTAATTTTAATTAAAAAATTTAAAACAAAAATTTTCAATTATGACAACAAACCAAGCTACACAAGTAAAATTGGACACCTGACGATAACTAAAATTAGTAGTTTCGATCTCATTTTGCCTTGTTAGCATGTTTTCCTCAACAAAATGAATCTAAAACAAGGATAGAGGGGTAATCTTCAGCGTGCCGAAGATTTTATACTCTTTCCATTAGGCCATTTTCTGCCAACTGCACCACCGAAATTTCATATGCCTAAAAAGCACGTGGCATTTTTGTTGTTGTTGTTCTTAGAATTGATATCATATAATTTTAGATTCTTCTTTTGAAATATTAAATTCAAGCTGTTATATATTTGATAAAAAAGAATAAGAAACAAGTGGGAAAGGATTATCTTCGGCGTGCCTTTAGTCAATTTTCACTCTGCCAACTGCACCACTGAAATTTCAATAGTAGTAAAAAATAGTTTTATCGCGTGTCATTTATTTTTTTGCTCTAAGAATTGGTATCATATGAATTTAAATTTTTCTTTTAACTTATTGAATTCAAGCTATTTGATATATATTTGAAAAACATAATTAGAAAAAAAATAAAAAGCAATAAGCCGCGGCTGGGATTTGAGCCGTGCTCTCCCGTGCACTCTAATACCTACGCCGCCAAGCAGTTTTTAAATGCGCTGACAAACTCGATTATACTGATCTTTTCTTGTGCGTTGTATAGTGTTTGTTCTAAGGCATTGGTAGAAAATGAATTTGCTTACAGTTATTTTATATTTGAAAACAAGAATAAGAAAATAGTTAAAATAAATGACCAGTCGCCGCTGAGTTTCGTATCCAGGACCTTTCGTTTGTCAGTGCCACTTTACCCCATACGCCACAAGCAGTTTTGATGATCGATGAGAAAATCACTTGAAGAGCAGACTGTCAAAAGGGAACTTGTTTTGTTTTCCTGCACGCTACTAATTACACCAAGCAGTTTTAAAAATCGCTGACAAACTCGATTATACTGACCATTTGTTTTTTCGCGTGGCATTGTTTTTGTTCTAAGACATTGGAAGCAAATTAATTTGATTACAGTTATTTTATATTTGAAAGGAAGAATAAGAAAAAAATGAAAATAAATTATCAGCCGCCGCTGAGACTCGTCAGCGCCACTTAACTGTCATGTCCGTCTGTCTGTCTGTCTGTCTGTATATATGCAAACGAGTCCCTCAGTCTTTGAGCTATCGCGATATAACTTTACACAGACACTTATTATTCAACGGGACAGCACATTGGTCGGAACCGGCCGGATCGGACCACTATATCTTATAGCTGCCATACAGCTCGAAGTCGGTTTTGGCCATATTTCCCATGTTTTTAAAGCTACCGCCATACAACTTTGCACAGATACTTATTATTCAAAGAGACATAACATTGGTCGGAGCCGGCCGGATCGGATCACTTTATCCCATAGCTGCCATACAATTGGCAATGAATTTAATATTCTTAGAATAAACAAAAAAATGTTACGCGACAAAACGGCTTTGTAAAGCATATGAAATTTCAGTGGTGCAGTTGGCAGAGTGAAAATTGCCTAAAAGTTCGAAAAGAGTATAAAATCTTCGGCACGCCGAAGATAATCCTTCCCCACTTGTTTTATACTCTCTTTACCTTCAGAAAGATTTTAAGAGAGCAAGAGTCAATGCATAATGTCTCTCTTCATAATATTTTATCTAAACAAAACATGCAGTAAAATGACCCAAATGATAAAAATTGCGCTGCGCGACTTTGCATTCGCCCATATAGTATATGTATATTACTATTGACGCGCTCTACAGATCACAGGAAAATTTTGAGCACGCCTACTTCCACCCCTGTAATCGCGAAAGTCGATATAAATGAAAGCACAATTCGATAAAAGATTGGAGCTGACCAGCCCAAAAGGTTGCGTCTTGAACGCCCCCCAGCCACCCCGCCCCCACGAAACACGGAAGCCTATATCTCGCACAGTTTAAGGGCTAAAGCCAGCAAGCTTTGAGGGTAGACTTCTTGCTTGAGAAATCTATATCTCCCGCTGTTTTAGTGCTAGAATCACCAAATTTGGAAAATTGATTTCTGGTAACCTCCTCTAAAGATGGGTAGAAAAATTTTGGGGCCACGCCCCTTCCCTCCCTCAAAAACTGCGTAAATTTATATTCTCATCAGTTTTAGAATTAGAGTCACCAAATGTGGCAGATAGATTTATGGATTTCTAGATAGGAAATGAGTCTACAAAGTTACAGCAAGCTATCTCGGCGATTTCTTACAAAGTCGCAAACTATCAAACAAAGCTGATATTTTATCTCATTTTCATATTTTAATAATTTTTTAATTGATCATCGGATTAGAATGATTAAGGTCCTATTCGTTGCGTATTTGAGACTTAAATAATTATATAATGCACAACAGGTCCCACACGTTCCAATAATTTAAGTTTCTACCCAAACACTTACGCCTCCATTGCTCATGAACCAGATGAGCTATCAAAAATCATAGTATGTGCATTTCATAGTTAAAACAATACCTCCAAATCGGTATATAGATCGATCTGATCGCACTATTGTAGCAAATTTCAATTATACGTGTATATAAAGTGCACGCGTGATAACGTGAACTCTCTAAAGCGCGAACGCCCCAAAGCGTGAACAATTTTTTTTTTACATTGACTATTGTAAAACAGCATGATCATAAAACAGTTTTAATGTTTACATTGAGCTCCAATACTTCTAGACATGGATGGGATTCCCCTAGTAAGTTAGTAATTTTTTTGTGGTTGCTTGCAATGCGCAAAAAATTTCAGTCTCAACTTTGGGCTAGCATAGAGCGTTTTGTTGTACATTATCGGCATAAAAATTACGTCATATTTTCTGGCCCTGGAAAAAGAAAAACATTGCATACTTCAGAGATTCCCAAAATGTATTTTCAACAAAGCATATGAATGTACTAAAAATATTAAGGAAGAAAGCAATAAAACGTAAAGTGTGTTACTGTGTATTCACTTTATACTTTTCTGGCAATCGATAACGTGAACACTTTTGGTAACGAGAACTGCCTTGGTTTTAATAAGGTAACGTTATCGAGCGTGCACTGTTTTGCTAGTCACCTTTCGCACACTTTGTGATGCTTCGTCACTATCATATTCTGTTGTCCACAGATTGTATTAAATTAAAGACAGTGAAATAAATACTCAGAGCACATAAAAACATAAAGTTTTTCAAAAATTATATGAAAATCCATTCAAAAACTGAAATACAAAGAAAACAAAAAAAGCAAATACATGAGAGAACAAGAGTGTACTAGTCGGAAGTTCCCCATAGCCCAGTCCCTAAATTCATTCATAGTAACTTATCAGTTATCATACTCACAAACACCCACACGTTGCAATCAGTGTACAATCAGTTTAAGCATTCAACCAGCTTATTCCCTTCAAAAATTAGTTATTTACACTTTGTGGAGTATCCAAAAAGTCAAATATTTCTTACATCTATGTCATATTCTAGATTATACAAACCAAACTCAAGCTTTCAAGTCATGGCCACAAAACGGTGGTCTGGAATCATAATTATACTCTTTTCGAAGAATATAGTATATTAAGTTTGTCCTGAAGTTTGTAACGCATAGAAGGAAGCGTCGGAGACCCCCAAAAGTTACTGCCAGTATGCTTAGAATGACAATACAATTTGATCTAGCCATGTCCGTCTGTCTGTCTGTCTGTCTGCCTGTCTGTCTGTCTGTATGTATGCAAACTAGTCCCTCAGTTTTTTAGCTATCGCGATAAAACTTTGCACAGACACTTATTATTCCAGGGGACAGCACATTGGTCGGAGCCGGCCGGATCGGACCACTATATCTTATAGCTGCCATACAACTTGAAGTCGGTTTTGGCCATATATCCCATGTTTTTTAATCTATCGCAATGAAACTTTGCACTGATACTTATTATTCAAAGAGACATCACATTGGTTGGAGCCGGCTGGATCGGATCACTATATCTTATAGCTGTCATACAACTCGAAGTCGGTTTTGGCCATATATCCCATGTTTTTTAATCTATCACGATGAAACATTGCACAGATACTTCTTATTCAAAGAGACATCACATTGGTTGGAGCCAGCCGGATCGGATCACTATATCTTATAGCTGCTATACAACTGGCAATGAATTAAATATTCTTAGAACAAAAAAAAAATGTTACGCGACAAAACGATTTTGTACAGCTTATGAAATTTCAGTGGTGCAGTTGGCAGAGTGAAAATTTCCTATTGGTTCGAAAAAGTATAAAATCTTCGGCACGCCGAAGATAATCCTTCCCCACTTGTTTTTCCCAAAGTTTTGATCGGGACGAGTTCAAATATGAAATTGTTTGCTTTAATAGTTTTTGAGATTCGCGTGTTCATACGAACGGAAGAACAGTGACGGATAGTTGGTCAGACGGACATGGCAAGATCTACTATAATACTGATCAAGAATATAAATACACACTTTTGTGGGGTCGGAGATGCTTTATTTCCCCTGATACAAAATCTTGTGCAACTTCATTACACCCTTATCATCAAATTTTTAATGGGTTCACCGTTTAAACAAGAATTTGAATTACATATATGCTCCAAAAAATTCAGAGTAAGGCAATTGATCGGCAGTGAGTTCTACGAATAGTGATTGCTTTAATGACATTTATCATGTGGGTGTGTGTGTTCAAATATTTATACCTAGTGTTCTCCAGTATGCAGCAATGTTTCTAGCCTTTTATATCTTCATACATATATGCAAAAGGTAAGTATATATATACATATATATTCATGTATAAACTACACTTACCTTTTGAATATATGTATGAAGATATAAAAGGCAAAAGGTAAGTATATATGTATATATATATTCATGTATAAAGTACACTTACCTTTTGCATGTATGAAGATATAAAAGGCTAGAAACATTGTTTCATACTGCATATACAAATATATATGTATATACAAGTATATATATATATTATATACATATATATATATATATATATACAAAAAAAATATATATATATGTTTGTATATATGTGCGAAGCTGTGTGTACAAATAAATATTTAGGTGTGCATACAGTGGCTCACAGCTTATTTCAACCAGCACCTTAAAAAAGTTTTTAATTTATATAAAATGTTAGAAAAATATTTAAAAAATATATGATGTCATATTTAATAAGTTAAAGCATCAGACCAACAAATCGCGTCTAAATTATTTTGATATCTCTTTTAGTTTAGATTTTATACATTCCTAAATTTTTTTAAGGTGCTTGTTGAAATAATCTGTGAGCCACTGTATGTGTGTAACAATAATGTTACGGACTTTGGTTCTTCCTGCTATCTACTGTGGGTCGTCTGCCTGTGGCGTTTTGAATTACATTACGCTTACGACACGACAAATTGCTATGGAAAATTTCAGTAATTGAAGAGCCTCGCTGCCGAACGGACGTTTCAGAGGGCCTACGACTGTAACACCAATTTCCCTGCTCGCTGCAGACAATAACATGAGAGAAAATAGTTTGGATGTATATGATGGAACGGGTTTGATCGTATTTGGAGTGCTGCTCGCTATTATATTTATAATAGTGTCATTGATTTGTCAACGTCGTAATGCGCGTCTCTTCGGTCGATCACCCCCGGGTCCCTGGGGCCTTCCGCTGTTGGGATATTTACCGTTCCTGGACCGGCGGGCGCCGCAAAAGTCGCTGCAAGGGTTGGCAAAACGCTATGGCGGCATCTATCAGCTGAGCATGGGCCGGGTGCGCACTGTGGTGTTGTCGGATGCGGCGCTCGTCCGCGAATTCCTGTGCCACGGCGAATTAACAGCACGTGCACCACTCTATTTGACACACGGCATTATGGGTGGTTATGGTAAGTGAGAGTAAGTGCGAGAAAGAGAGACAGCAAAGTCGAATGACTTAAGACAGCAACGTTGTATGGGCTCTTTTTTCAGGTATCATCGGAGCTGCCGGCGACATCTGGAAATACCAGAGACGCCAGCTTATCGAGTGGCTCAAGGCGCTGGGCATGACGCGCAAGCAGTGCGAGACGCGCAAACAGCTGGAGCAGCGCATTGGTCACGGCGTCAATGAGTGTGTCCAGGTTAGTCTCTCGCGTCTGGAGTCTCAGACTAATTGGCTAACTGGCCAAGCGCTGAGAAATTCCAAGAATCATGAAAGTGAAGGTCCTACGCGTCATCGTCGGCGTTGTTGTCTCAGTTGCTGAAGCTGTCGTTGGTGGATATTCACTTTTCGTTGTGGTCATCATCCGCTGTCCGCAGTGTGTTTTGTGCTGCTACTGGCAGCAACGACCCATAAATCTAAAATTTGCTAGTTTTTTGTGGATGCTGCTGTAGGTCTTTGATACTTTGCTTTGACAATTTTGTATTACTTTTTATACCCTGAACCCATTAAAAATGGGTAAAAAGGGTATTATGGTTTTGTGCAAAAGTATGTAACAGGCATAAGGAAGCATCTCCGACCATATAAAGTATATATATTCTTGATCAGTATCAACAGCCGAGTCGATCTAGCCATGTCAGTCTATCTGTCTGTCTGTCAGTCTGTTTGTATGAACACGCGGATTTCAGAGACTATAAGAGCTAGATACTTCATATTTGGAATATAAGTTCTCGTAGGCCCGGGACAGATCAAGTTTATTTAATTTGATCGATAACTCATCCCGTTCAAAAGTTATCGATAAATTTCGACTTTAGACCTGCTTTTTTGGGTCATAACTTAGAAGTTATAAGAGCTAAAGGTTCAAAAAACGCATTTTTTAAGTTATGACCTTGTAATTTGGGTTGGACACACATTTTATTGCCCAGTTTGTGCCCAAAAAATTTCAATAAGGATTTAACTTTCTATTGTGTGGAGCTCAGTAAAGAAGCAAGCTAACTGCTTAGACTGCTTTCACTGGTCGCACTGCTTGTAGCATGTGTATGTTTGTATGCACATACACTGACTGGCTAGTATGAATGAATGTAAGGACTGGGTTCAGGGTATCTCCTAGTTCGGCACTCCCGACTAGAGCACTCTTACTTGTTTCACAATGAACCCATTAAAAGTGGGTATAAAGCTCTGAAGTTGAAACAGGTAAAAAGAAGCGCAATATATATATTATGTATATATAAATACAAACTTGATCAGTTTCAACAACCGAGTCGATTTAGCCATGTCCCCGCAGATATCAGAGAATATAAGAGCTAGAGACCCCATATTTGGCATATAAGTTCTCGAAGTCCCTGGTAGATCAGTTTATTTCTTTTTGCCAATAGCTCGTCCCGTTCAAAATTTATCAATCAATTTCAATATCAGAGAGGCATTTTTGACCACAACTTGAAAGTTATTCGAGCTAGAGAGAGAGCACAAAATTTGGTGTGTATAATCTACAATAACACACACATGTAGGAAATATTTCACTTTTTGGATACCGTCCGCCCATCCATTCTAAAGAGTAAAACAACCTTTTATGAAGGTATGACGTAGGAATTTGGTTAGCTAACACTATTTAGACCCTGAAGCAATTAAAAATGGGTAAAAAAGGTATTATGGTTTTGTGCAAAAGTATGCAACAGGCATAAGGAAGCATCTCCGACTATATAAAGTATATATATTTCTGATTAGTATCAACAGCCGAGTCGATTTAGCCATGTCCGTCTGTCTGTCCGTCCGTCTGACTGTCCGTCTGTATGAACACGTGGATATCAAAGACTATAAGAGCTAGATACTTCATATTTGGAATATAAGGTCTCGCAGTGCCGGGACAGATCAAGTTTATTTCATTTTATCGATAGCTCGACCCATTCAAAAGCTATCGATAAATTTCGATTTCAGACTAGCGCTTTTGGGCTATAACTTACAAGTTTTTTAAGGTACGATCTTGCAATTTGGTTTGGTCACACATTTTATGCCCAATTGTATGCCCCAATTTCAATATTATCGGTCATAAAACACAGAAGTTGTTAAAGATTTCATTTTCCATTGCGCGGGGCTCAGTGAAAAGCAGTCAAACCGCTTGCACTGCTTGTACTGCAGCATGTGTGTGCTTAAATTAGTATGATTGATTGTAAGGACTGGGTTCAGGGTATCTCGTAGTCAGGCACTCCCGACTAGAGCACTCTTACTTGGTAAAACTGCTTAGTGTAAGTAGTAGAGTGCTGCATTGACAAACGCGAGTTGCAGGTTGCAGGAAAACAAAACAAGAAAGCTTTTGACAGTCTGCTCTTCAAGGGATTTTGTCTTCGATCATCAAAACTGCTTGTTTCGTAAGGGGTTAAGTGGCGCGCTGACAAACAAAAGGTCGCGGGTACGAAACTCAGCAGCGGCTGGTCATTATTTTCACTTTTTATACCCTGAACCCATTAAAAATGGATAAAAGGGTATAATGGTTTTGTACAACAGTATGTACAAGGCATAAGGAAGCCTCACCGACCATATAAAGTACATATATTCTTGATCAGTATGAACAGCCGAGCCGATCTAGCCACGTCCGTCTGTCTGTCCGTCTGTATGACCACGCAGATATCAGAGACTATAAGAGTTAGAGACTTCATATTGTGAATATAAGTTCTCGTAGTCCCGGGCAGTACAAGTTTGTTTTATCTTTTCGATAACTTGTCAGCTCAAATGTTATCTATCAATTTCGATTTCAGACCAGTGTTTTTTGGCCATAGCTTGAAAGTTATAAAAGCTAGGGCCTCAAATTTGGTATGTATAGTCTCGAATAGCATACACATCTAACAAATATTTCACTTTTTGGATACCGTACCCCCGCCTTGCCAAAAGTGAAAAACACAAATTTTTCAAGGTTTGACCTTGCAATTCGGACACTAAATACAGAAGCTATTTAACATTTACCTTTGCATAGTGTGGGTCCTTGCGAAGAAGTTAGCCTGCCTAAACGGCTTGCAGTATGTGTGTGTTTGCATGGATGTGCATTGATTGGTAAGTATGAATGGATGTAAGGACTGGGTTCAGGGTATCGTCTAGCCGGGCACTCCCGACTAGAGTACTCTTACTTGTTTTTGTGTCCCTTGCTGTCACATATATCCTCCAAGCGTCTTGGCATCGATTCAACCAATTTAAGGCAATATTCGGAACCTATTGTGGAACATTCATCCTGCAGCACCTGCTTTAAGACTACTTATTAAAAAATATGGATCTCTCTAATTATACTCTTTTCGAAGGAAATAGTATATTAAGTTTGTGCTAAAGTTTGTAATGCAAAAGTTAATGCCAAAAGTTAATGCCAGTATGCTTAGAATGACAAAACAAATTTATCTAGCCATGTCCGTCTGTCTGTCTGTATGTACGCAAACTAGTCCCTCAGTTTTTGAGCTATCGTAATAAAACTTTGCACAGAGACTTATTATTCAAAGAGACCGCACATTGGTCGGAGCCGGCCGGATCGGACCACTATATCTTATAGCTGCCATATAACTGGAAGTCGGTTTTGGCCATAAATTACATGTTCTTAATACTATCGCGATGAAACTTGGCACATATACTTATTATTAAAACATACATCACATTGATCGAAGCCGGCCGGATGTGACCACTATATCTTATAGCTGCCATACAACTGCAGGGTGCAAAGTGACAATATTCAATAGGTTCGACAAGAGTATAAAGTCTTCGGCACGCCGAAGCTTGTTTATACTCTTTTCGAAGAAAATAGTATATTAAGTTTGTCCTGAAGTTTGTAACGCATAGAAGGAAGCGTCTGAGATCCCCAAAAGTTACTGCCAGTATGCTTAGAAAAACAAAACAAATTGATCTAGCCATGTCCGTCTGTCTGTCTGTCTGTCTGTCTGTATGTATGCAAACTAGTCCCTCAGTTTTTGAGCTATCGCGATGCAACTTTGCACAGACACTTATTATTCAAGGGGACAGCACATTGGGCGGAGCCGGCCGGATCGGACCACTATATCTTATAGCTGCCATACACCTCAAAGTCGGTTTTGGCCATAAAACCGATGTTTTCAAAGCAATTGCCTTAAATTTCCTTATACACTTGAACATCCTTATAACTTATCAATGGGTAAAATCGCAAATTGATTGAGTCATAAACAGCGAAGATATGCGTCATTAAATATTTTGAAAAAACAGGTTCATATGAGCAAACAAAGTCAAGCGCAAGAAAGCTTTTGATAGTCTGCTCTTCAAGGTATTTTGTCATCGATCATCAAAACTGTTTGTGGCGTAAGGCGTAAAGAGCCGCGCTAACGAACGCAAGTTTCGCAAGTTCGAGCCTCGGCGGCGACTGATTGTTAATTTAATACTTTTTTCTTTTTCTTCCTTTCAAATATATAACTGTAATCAAATTAATTTGCTTCCAATGGCTTAGAACAAAAACAATGCCACGCGAAAAAACAAATGCTGACAAACGCGAGTTGCAGGTTGCAGGAAAACAAAGCAAGGACATTTGTAACAGTCGGCTCTTCAAGCAATTTTGTCAGCGATCATCAAAACGGCTTGTGGCGTAAGGGGTAAAGTTGCGAACTGGTGAGCGAAAGGTCCTGGGTTCAAGTGCCAGCGGCGACTTTGGTCATTTATTTTCATTTTTTCTTATTCTTCTTTTCAAATATATAATAGCTGTAATCAAATTCATTTATTTTCAATTTCCTAAATTGTTTCTAATTTTTTTTTCTTACATAAAGTAGCTTTAATAGAATAATTCAAAAGAAAAATTTAAATTCATTGGCAAAACCAATGCCACGCGAAAAAAATATGGATCTCAAATTGTGAATATAAGCTCTCGTATGTTCAGATTAAGTTTTATGACAATTAAATTTCCGACAGCGGCCTTGAAAGGTATAAGAGCAACAGGCACAAAATTTGGTATGTATATTGTAGTATACATATGTAATGTAGTTTTGACTTTTTGGAAAAACTTAAACTTGTTTATTGTTCAATTCGGTAGCTAAGGGACGCGTCCACGAGCTGCGGATAGTGAAACGTCCCTGTTTACATGAATACCTTTAAATATTTTATCTTATATGTAGGGGTATATGAATGCGACATTAATATCTGCGAATTAAATAAGCAGTCACGGAAAAATAGTGAAAATTGCTTAAAGGTTCGAAAAGAGTATTTAATCTTCGGCACGCCGAAGATAATCCTTCTCCACTTGTTTTAGCTTAAGATATGACTATAGATTCTTGATGGGAATTGTGTCGGGACTCAGTGGGGGAGCTTTTGACTATTTAGTGTTGCATAAAATACACATTTGGACAGCCAAGCAGTGTGTTTTGGGTAGTTATTTTGTTGAAACATAAATTGTCCACGCTCAAATCCCATTTTGTTGGCACTAACGGTAAATTTTTCTGCTCCGGAAAAAAAACGATATCCTCCAAACACCCCTTAGCACAACCGTATGTGCTGAAACTGTCCGCAGGGTGTTTCCAACAAACGATATACATGGTCGAGTTTTCAGAAAAAAACTATAATTGCCACAGTAAATTTTACAAAGAGATTATTACTATTGCTAATTGCTACAAAATACAAATATTTTCAATCTGAGAGGTTATCATATTCATCGACTAGAGCAAATACAACATTTTTGGCTCTGGCGGTCGTCACATTATATGGCGTAAGCCTGGATACGCGCTTAATCCTAAAAGAACAACAGTAACTATAAAGCACGGTGAAGGTCCAGTGATGGTTTGGGGCTATATGTCTGCACGTGGTATAGGCAATTTGGTTTTCGGTGATGGCACTATGGACACTAATGTGTATCTTAACATATTAACAAAAAAAAATGTGGCCGTTACTGCCTCCAAAATGGGATTTAAGCGTGGTCAATTTCTGTTTCAACAAAATAACTACCCAAAACACACTGCTTGGCAGTACAAATGCGGATTTTATGCAACACTTAATAGTCAAAAGCTCCCCCACTGAGTCCCGACACAAATCCCATCAAGAATATATAGTCATATCTTAAGCTAAAAGTTAGAGAGAACCATATTTCTTCAAAAGTAGTCTTAAAGCAGGTGCTACAGGATGAATGGTCCACAATAGGTCCCGAATATTTCCGTAAACTGACAGCCAGGGACACAAACAAAATAATAACTTAAGCTGCATAACCAAAATTTTTGTAACATAAGTAAATATACATATATAAGAGCGATGAATACTTTTGTGAGATGAAAATATGCGTTTTTATGCTCTGAAACCGAAGGTACCCATAGTATATTGGTTTTGTCGGATGTCCGTCAGGCAGTCCGTCTGGCCGTCTGTCCGTCTGTCTGTCTGGATGAACGCACGTATTTCCGAAACGATATTAGATAGACTCTTGAAATCTTTTGTGTTATGATTATAGCTATCTGCTTCAGATGAAGTTTGTTTCAAATTTGTGCCAAGCCCACTGGGAGGCTGTCAAATCGATAACATGTCGATACACGCAAATCACAAATCGATTAAACGTGAATATCTCCCACAATTTTGAAGCTAGAGTAATCAAATTTGGTAATTATATTGCTGGTGACCTCCCGAAAAAATTGGATCCTAGGTTTATCGGCCACGCCCATTATTACGCCCACCAGCCCCCCCTCCAAAATTATTTGAAATGCTTCTATCTCCCGCAGTGTTAGAGATAAAGTCACCATATTAAGAATATATATTACTGGTTACGTCCTCTACAGATCACAAAAAAATTCGACCACGCCCACTCCCGCCCCCGTAATCGCGAAGATCGATATACATGAATGCACAATTCGATAACACGTATATATTTCCCGCAATTTTGAAGCTAGAGTCCCCAAATTTGGAATTTAGATTAGGGCTGACCACCCCAAAAGATTCAAGATTCTTTTCGAGATTATACATGCCAAATTTGGGGCCTCTGGCTCTTATAACTTGTAAGTTATAGCCCAAAAACGCTAGTCTGAAATTTATCGATAACTTTTGAATGGGTCGAGTTATCAATATAATGAAATAAACTTGATCTGTCCCGGGACTACGAGAACTTATATTCCAAATATAAAGTCTCTAGCTCTTATAGTCTCTGATATTCACGGGTTCATATAGACAGACAGACAGACAGACAGACATACAGACAGACGGACGGATATGGCTAGATCGGCTGTTGATACTGATCAAGAATATATATACTTTATATGGTCGGAGATGCTTCCTTATGCCTGTTACATACTTTTGAACAAAACCATAATACCCTTTTTAACCATTTTTAATGGGTTCAGGGTATAAAAATATAAATAGTATTTGCTAAGATGGTGAAATACTTGGGTTTATGCTCCATATGATCCAAGCAATTAATACTTTAGTGAGTCACTGTATGAATGCATTTTAGCAGTGTACTTTAAACACTTTTCACTGTGTGTTCTCATTCTATATCTGTCTCTGTGTCGCTCCCACTCTGACTCTGGTTCGCATCTTGCTTCTATTGGCAGTCATACGTGATGGAAACTCTGGAGCATAACCTGCTTGATCCGGTGCCGGCCCTGCAGCACACGCTGGGCAACATTATCAACGATGTGGTCTTTGGCGAGACGTACGAGCGCAACGATCCGAACTGGCTATATCTACAGCAGCTGCAGGAGCAGGGCGTTAAGCTGATCGGCGTCTCTGGTGTGGTCAACTTCTTGCCATGGCTGCGTCATCTGCCGGCCAACAAGCGCTTCATACGCTTTCTGCTAGACGGCAAGGCCAAGACGCATCACATGTACGATCGTATCACAAGGCGCTGTAAAAAGCGGATGCAGCGGCAGCAACAAGAGCGTCAGCAAGAGCAGCGTCCACCGCTGGCTCCTCACAGTATCTTAGAGCATTTTCTGGGCGAGCGCCAGCCCTACGCGCAGCTCTTCTGCGATGAACAGCTGCGTCATTTGCTGGCCGATCTCTTTGGTGCCGGTGTTGATACATCGCTGGCCACCCTGCGTTGGTTTCTGCTTTACATGGCCCGCGAGCAGCGCTGCCAGAAACGTCTACATACAGAACTGCTGCAGCTAAGCGATACTCCGACGCTGGCTGAACTTGAGCCGATTGCTTATCTGCGTGCCTGTCTCTCCGAGGTGCAGCGCATCAGGTCAGTGGTACCTCTGGGTATACCGCATGGCGTCGAACAGGACATTCATATCGGCGACTATCTTTTGAAGAGTGGGAGCATGATACTCGTACTGCAGTGGGCCATACACATGAATCCAGACGATTGGCCGGAGCCAGATCAGTTCCGCCCGGAGCGTTTTCTTAACGCCGTCGGCGAGTATGTGGCACCGGCGCAGTTTATACCCTTCCAAACCGGCAGGCGCATGTGTCCTGGCGATGAGCTCGCGCGCATGATGCTCACGCTCTTCACGGGACGCATTCTGCGCCGTTTCCACGTCCACCTGCCTGAAGGCCTGGAAGGCGACGTGGACATGGACGGTGAGTGCGGCATTACATTGGCGCCGGTACACTACAAGCTGTGCTTCACACAACTGATGCAGCACCCGAATCCGAAAGCATCGCCGTAGCAGCAGAAAGACGATTAGATTCTGGTTCTGCGAACTTTAATTTTTTATACCCTGATCCCATTAAAAATGGGTAAAAAGGGTATTATGGTTTTGTGCAAAAGTATGTAACAGGCATAAGGAAGCATCTCCGACCATATAAAGCATTTATATTCTTGATCAGTATCAACAGCCAAGTCGTTTTAGCCATGTCCGTCTGTCTGTCTGTCCGTCCGTCTGAGTTAGAGAGAGCTAGAGACTTCATATTTGGAATATAAGTTCTCGTAGTGCTGGGACAGATCAAGTTTATTTCATTTTATCGATAACTCGTCCCGTTCAAAAGTGATCGATAAATTTCGATTTCAGACCTACGTTTTTGCATTTTTGAAGGTACGATCTTGCAATTTGATTTGGTCATACATTTACATAATTGTATGCCACAAATTTCAATAAGATCGGACATTAAACACAGAAGTTGTTAAAGATTTAACTTTCCATTGTGCGGGGCTCAGTGAAAAAGCAAGCTAACTGCTTAAACCGCTTGCACTGCTTGTACTGCAGCATGTGTGTGTTTAGATTAGTATGAATGATTGTAAGGACTGGGTTCAGGGTACCTCGTAGTCGGGCACTCCCGACTAGAGCACTCTTACTTGTTAACTTATTTGTTGTAATGTTGGTGCAGATGTTCCCGACATATCTGGACCTTGATCAGCTAATTTTCATTTGTGACAAAAATTGTGGAAGGTATATCTTGGACAAATTTCATTAGGCGTTAGTGGGCGTGGGAGTGGTATTACCTTTGAAAAGCTCAACAGTAATCTACTTTCTAAGTTTGGTGCCTCCAGCTGTCAAATTGTGAAAAGGGCGTTGCTGGAATTTTTTTTTAAGTCGCTGGGGAATGTTACACGTTCTAGCAATCCAAATTCCCAATGGGGTGACTCTGGCTTTAAACTGTTTTTATCGATTTGAGATTTCAGGTGTAACTCATGTTAGTGATTTGTGAGCCATCCTGTGGGCGTGGCACAAATATCTGAGCAAATTTTCTGATGCAGATAGCTAAGAGTATATAATCCAAGTCTTAAGTATCTACCTCCAAAAGCGTCGAACAAAGTTGAAAATAGCACAAAACGAACATACTCTTATACATTCGGTATCTGAGTATAGCAAAATACAGCGGCTATTTCAGGAGCTCCGACGATTACATACCATTGTAGACATCATCTTAGTTTGTTGTTCACTCTTTTTGTCATTTTATCATGCTTTATATCACTTTGGTCCGAATATCTATGAAAATGTAATATCCAGTAAAAACACGTCTGTCTGCTCTGATTGATAAGCTCTTTCATTATTTGATTCCATATCAACATGTAACACACAGCTTCATAAGCAATATTACAGGAAAACAAGTAAGAGTGCTCTAGTCGTGCGTGCCCGACTAGGAGATCCTGGAGGAGACCCTGAACCCAGTCCTTACATTACTTCATACTTTGCACAATGCACATCCATACAAACACAAACATACTGCAAGCAGTGAAAGCAGGCTAACTGCTTCGCAAGGAGCCACACTATGGAGAGGTAAATCTTAAATATCTTCTGTGTTTATTGCCCGATCTTTGTGAAATTTTCAGGACAAATTAATGGCTATAAAACGGGTTATCAAACCAAATTGCAAGGTCATACCTGACGGGCATGGCTAGATCGATTCAGTTATTGGTACTGATAAAGAATATATATACTTTATATATATTGGGAGATGCTTCCTTATACCTGAAACATACTTTTGCACAAAGCCATAATACCCTTTTTACCCATTTTTAATGGGTTCAGGGTATAACAATTGATTTTACCATGTCCACCTGAATGTATACAAACAAGTTTATTGAGTTATTACTCCAAAACTTAACATATTTGTTGGAAATGGGTTTCAAACGTGGTGAATAGAAAAAAAAACAAGTGGAGAAGGATTATCTTCGGCGTGCCGAAGATTAAATACTCTTTTCGAACCTTAATGCAATTTTTACTATTTTTCCGTGACTGCTTATTTAATTCGCAGATATTAATGTCGCATACATATACCCCTACATATAAAATAAAATATATAAAGGTATTCATGTAAACAGGGACGTTTCACTATCCGCAGCTCGTGGACGCGTCCCTTAGCATTCATAAGTGCTACCGAATTGAACAATAAACAAGTTTCAGTTTTTCCAAAAAGTCAAAACTACATTACATATGTATACTACAATATACATACCAAATTTTGTGCCTGTTGCTCTTATACCTTTCAATTTAGGAAATTGAAAATAAATGAATTTGACTACAGCTATTATATATTTGAAAAGAAGAATAAGTAAAATGAAAAAAATTACCAGTCGCCGCTGGTCTTGAACCCGGGACCTCTCGCTCACCAGTTCGCAACTTTACCCCTTACGCCACAAGCCGTTTTGATGATCGCTGACAAAATCCCTTGAAGAGCAGACTGTCAAAAGCTTTCTTGTTTTGCTTTTTACTGCTTACACCAAGCAGTTTTAAAAATCGCTGACAAACTCGATTTATACTGAGCTTTTGTTTTTTCGCGTTGCATTGTTTTTGTTCTAAGCCATTGAAAGCAAATGAATTGGAAAACAGTTATTATATATTTGAAAAGAAGAATAAGAAAAAATGAAAATAAATGACCAGTCGCCGCTGGTCTTGAACCCAGGACCTCTCGCTCACCAGTTCGCAACTTTACCCCTTACGCCACAAGCCGTTTTGATGATCGCTGACAAAATTGCTTGAAGAGCCGACTGTTACAAATTTCCTTGTTTGGTTTTCCTGCAACCTGCAGCAACTCGCGTTTGTCAGCATTTGTTTTTTCGCGTGGCATTGTTTTTGTTCTAAGCCATTGGAAGCAAATTAATTTGATTACAGTTATATATTTGAAAGGAAGAAAAAGAAAAAAGTATTAAATTAATAATCAGTCGCCGCCTAGACTCGAACTTGCGAGACCTTGCGAAACTTGCGTTCGTTAGCGCGGCTCTTTACGCCTTACGCCACAAACCGTTTTGATGATCGGTGACAAAATACCTTGAAGAGCAGACTATCAAAAGCTTTCTTGCGCTTGACTTTGTTTGCTCATATGCACCTGTTTTTTCAAAATATTTAATGACGCATATCTTCGCTGTTTATGACTCAATCGATTTGCGATTTTACCCATTGATGAGTTATAAGGATGTTCAAGTGTACAAGGAAATTTAAGGCAATTGCTTTGAAAACATCGGATTTATGGCCAAAACCGACTTTGAGGTGTATGGCAGCTATAAGATATAGTGGTCCGATCCGGCCGGCTCCGACCAATGTGCTGTCCCCTTGAATAATAAGTGTCTGTGCAAAGTTGTATCGCGATAGCTCAAAAACTGAGGGACTAGTTTGCATACATACAGACAGACAGACAGACAGACAGACAGACGGACATGGCTAGATCAATTTGTTTTGTTTTTATAAGCATATTGGCAGTAACTTTTGGGGGTCTCAGACGCTTCCTTCTATGCGTTACAAACTTCAGGACAAACTTAATATACTATTTTCTTCGAAAAGAGTATAATCAAGTAAGACGGCTCTAGTCGGCAGTGCCCGACTAGGAGATACCTGAACCCAGTCCTTACAAGTGTGTGTCCAAACTAAATTGCACGGTCGTACCTTCAAAAATACGTTTTTTGAACTTTTGGTGGGATTGGGAGTGATATCCAAAAAGTGAAATATTTGTTACATGGGTATGCTATTCGAAATTATACATGCCAAATTAAGGGCCTCTAGCTCTTATAAGTTTGAAGTTATGTCCCAAAAACGGTAGTCTGAAATAAAAATTTATCGATAACTTTTGAACGGGATGAGTTATCGATGAAATGAAACAAACTTGATCTGTCCTGGCACTACGAGAACTTATATGCCAATACAGACGGACAGACGGGCAGACAGACGGACATGGCTAGATCGACTCAGCTGTTGATCAAGAATAATATGCTTTATATGGTCGGAGATGCTTCCTTATGCCTGTTACATACTTTTGCACAAAACCATAATACCCTTTTTACCCATTTTTAATGGGTTCAGGGTATAAACAATACCACGCGAAAAACAAATGTTCAGTATAATAGAGATTGTCAGCGATTTTTAAAACTGCTTGGTGTAAGTAGTAGAGTGCAGGAAAACAAAACAAGTTCGCTTTTGACAGTCTGCTCTTCAAGTGATTTTGTCATTGATCATCAAAACTGCTTGTGGCGCAAGGGGTAAAGTAGCGCTGACAAACGAAAGGTCCTGGGTACGAAATTCAGCGGCGACTGGTCATTTATTTAAACTTTTTTCTTATTCTTGTTTTCAAATATAAAATAACTGTAATCAAATTCATTTGCTACCAATGCCTTAGAACAAAAACAAGTGAGAACGTTGCAGTCGGGCGGAGCCGACTTCGTAATAATCTGATACCATTTAA
>JAWNLL010000005.1:0-38927 GCA_035042425.1 Drosophila flavopinicola | reverse complement strand
CTTGTTTTGTTTTAAATTTATTTAATTTATTGCCAGTTGTATAGCAGCTATACGATATAGTGATCCGATCCGGCCGGCTCCAACCAATGTGATGTCTCTTTGAATACTAAGTATCAGTGCAAAGTTTCATCGCGATAGATTCAAAAACATGGGATATATGGCTAAAACCGACTTCGAGTTGTATGGCGGCTATAAGATATAGTGATCCGATCCGGCCGGCTCCGACCAATGTGCTGTCCCCTAGAATAATAAGTGTCTGTGCAAAGTTTTATCGCGATAGCTCAAAGACTGAGGGACTAGTTTGCATACATACAGACAGACAGACAGACAGACAGACAGACAGACAGACAGACAGACAGACAGACAGACACGGACATGGCTAGATCAATTTGTATTGTCATTCTAAGCATACTGGCAGTAACTTTTGGGGGTCTCAGACGCTTCCTTCTATGCGTTACAAACTTCAGGACAAACTTAATATACTATTTTCTTCGAAAAGAGTATAAAAAATGATCCTATTATCCTCTCGGTGATGAGTTTTATAGTACACTCTTCCTTTGCGTAAACTCCACTTTTGATACTCGCTTCCACTATTCATTACTGCTATTCGTTACTATGGCAGTAACTGTTCGTTACTGCTATTCGTTTCTGCTATTCGTTACTGATATTCTTTACTGCTGTTCGGTACTGTTACCCGCTGCTCCTTCCCACAACTGACTGTTGTCGATCTAGCTGGAGTTGCCTATGGCTAAGATTTGTGCGTGGTAATATGAGATGTATGTACATTATATCGTCACCACTCGCCTGCATTCTGCAGTGGCAAATGCGATCTAATGTAGCGCATTAAATCGCAACGCTTCACAGCATGTTAGGCACTTGTGCCAGCAAATCGATTTGGACAGTTGGCGAAGCTATTGCTGCTGCTATAACTGCAACTGAAGCCAGTCGATGCATCTCAGATGCCCATTACAGCTAATTCAACTCATTAGCGCCAAGTGTCGGCGCCCGAATCACGAACAGCTCAGCCCTAACTAATTAAAACGCTTTGCGTTTTGGCCACAAACGTCTTAATCATGTTAATGTCCTTGTGACCGTTCCCGTGCCCAGAGACGCCCCCACCACTCTCCCCCGCCCGTTACCCCTGCTCATAATTCAATTAACAGGCGGCAATGCAATTTGTCAAAAGAGTTGGTCGCTTTGTTCATTTGCAGCCACTGGCCATAAATCGCCAGAGCAACGCAGCGCATGACTTATGCACCTGACTCACCTGACTCACTCACACACACACAAACGAAGCTGGCAGTCTTTCCAACTTGCAAGGGGCGTCTGATGAGCTGCCGTCTCGGCTATTTTTCATGCATTGAACAATAGACGCGACGATGCTGGCGACATTGCCTTGTCCTGGCCATCCATCCACCCACTCCCAGTCGGCCATGCAGCCAATCATCTATGCCTAGTTGGGAGCCCTGCGGCGGGTATTGTGACTTTGTGGCAACAAGGGAAAAGCATACACGTACAGGTGGTATACATATACAGCTATCTGATATCTGGGCAATTTTACATTTTTTTACTCTCTTCGAAGAAAATAGTATATTAAGTTTGTGCTGAAGTTTGTAACGCATAGAAGGAAGCGTCGGAGACCCCCAAAAGTTACTGCCAGTATGCTTAGAATGACAATAAAAATTGATCTAGCCATGTCCGTCTGTCTGCCTTTCTGTCTGTATGTATGCAAACTAGTCCCTTAGTTTTTGAGCTATCGCGATGCAACTTTGCACAGACACTTATTATTCAAAGGAACAGCAAATTGGTCGTAGCTGCCCGGATC
The DNA here is from genome assembly GCA_035042425.1 of Drosophila flavopinicola. Classification (NCBI taxonomy): domain Eukaryota; kingdom Metazoa; phylum Arthropoda; class Insecta; order Diptera; family Drosophilidae; genus Drosophila; species Drosophila flavopinicola. The sequence continues at coordinate 37,102 of JAWNLL010000005.1, read as the reverse complement.
GGACCACTAAATCTTATAGCTGCCATACAATTAGAAGTCGGTATTGGTCATAAATCCCATGTTTTCAAAGCTATCGCGAAAAAACTTTGCGCATATACTTAGTATTCAAACATACATCTCATTGATCGGAGCCGGGCCGATCGGATTACTATATCTTATAGCTGCCATACAACTCGAAGTCGGTTTTTGCCATAAATCCGATGTTTTCAAAGCAATCGCTTCCTATTTCCTTGAACACTTGAACATCCTTATAACCCATCAATGGATAAAATTGCAAAACGATTTAGTCATAAATAACGAAGATATGCATCATTAAATATTTTGAAAGAACAGGTGCATATGAGCAAACAAAGTCAAGCGCAAGTAAGCTTTTGACAGTCTGCTCTTCAAGGGATTTTGTTATCGATCATCAAAACGGCATGTGGCGAAAGGGGTAAAGTGGTGCCCTGGCAAACGAAAGGTCGCTGGTACGAAACTCAGCGGCTGGCTGATCCTTTATTTTCATTTTTTTCTTATACGTCCTTTCAAATATAAAATAACTGTAATCAAATTAATTTGCTTCCAATGTCTTAGAACAAAAACAATTTCACCCATTTCAAGGGATTTTGTCATTGATCATCAAAACGGTTTGTGGCGTAAGGGGTAAAGTGGCGCCCTGGCAATCGAAAGGTCCTGGGTTCAAGTACCAACGGCGACTGGGCATTTATTTTCACTTTTTTCTTATTCTTCTTTTGAAATATAAAATAACTATAATCAAATTCATTTGCTACCAATGTCTTAGAACAAAAACTATGCAATGCGAAAAAAACGATCAGTAAATTAAGTTTGTCAGCGCATTTCAAAACTGCTTTGTAGCGTAAGTATTAGAGTGTTGCGCTGACAAACGGGAGAACATGGTTCAAATCCCAGCCGCGACTTAATGATTTTTATTATTTTTCTAATTATATTTTTCAAATATATATCAAATAGCTTGAATTCAATATTTTAAAAGAACAATTTAAATTCATATGATACCAATTCTTAGAGCAACAAAATAAATGCCACGCGACAAAACGATTTTTAACTACTATTGAAATTTCAGTGGTGCAGTTGGTAGAGTGAAAATTGCCTAAAGGTTCGAAAAGAGTATAAAATCTTCGGCACGCCGAAGATAATCCTTCCCCACTTGTTTTCTTTCTTTTTTATCGTCTTTGGTATTAAGCTTTTCGAACTGTCTTTTAATTAAATCCCTCAGTGGGTGCATTTGCCTTTTGTATGTTTATACTCTTTTCGAACAAAATAGTATATTAAGTCTGTGCTGAAGTGTGTAATGGATAGAAGGAAGTATGCCAGTATGCTTAGAATGACAAAACAAATTGATATAGCCATGTCCTTCTGTCCATCTGTCTGTCTGTATGTATGCAAACTAGTCCTTCAGTTTTTGAGCTATCCTGATAAAACTTTGCACAGACACTTATTATTCAAAGGGACAGCACATTGGTTGGACCCGGCCGGTTTTGGCCATAAATCCCATGTATTCAAAGTTATCGCGATTAAATTTTGCACAAATACTTACTATTCAAACATACATCACATTGATCGGAGCCGGCCGGATCGGGTACCTACATATGTATATCTTAAAGCTGCCATACAACTTTTTGGTTTTGGCCATATATCCCATGTTTTTATACTCTGAACCCAATAAAAATGGGTAAAAAGAGTATTATGGTTTTGTGCAAAAGTATGTAACAGCCATAACAGGCATTTCCGACCATATGAACTATATATATTCTTGATCAGTATCAACAGCCGAGTCGATCTGGCCTTGTCCGTCTGTATGTACAGTCAGATATCAGAGACTATAAGAGCTAGAGACTTCATATTGGAATATTTTCTCGTAGTCCCGGGACAGTATAAGTTTGTTTCATTTTATCGATAACTCGTCCCGTTCAAAAGTTATCCATAAATTTCAATATCAGACCACGGTTGTTTGGCCATAACTTTAAAGTTATAAGAGCTAGAGGCCCCAAATTGGGCATGTATAATCATAATGTATAAAATTATTTATAATGACAACACATTGATCGCAGCCGGCCGGATCGGACCACTATATCTTAAAGCTGCCATATAACTGGAAACAAATTTAATATTTCAAAAGAAAAATTTTAATTTGTCGGGTCTAAAATTATAGGAGTCAGTGTATGAGAATTCATCTCGTGTTTATCAACGAGTACGCTTTGTCCTGCTTATTCGCCAGATGGTCAGAATAGTTCGATCCAAATATGCAGAAATGTTGTGTAAGGTTTGACATGGTCTACGTGCCAAAATTATGTTTTACAGTAGAGTTACGCACTAAACGATTGTCGTGCGTGTATTCTTGAGGCACTGGGTGCGACAGAGATGACTTGCGGTCTCTTGTCAAAGTGAAGCAAGCGGAAGAGATGGCAACGAAAAGAGCAGTCAGTTAAAATTTGACCACTCTTTGACCACGCTGATGCGACTCAGTGACTTGTCATGTTGCTGAGTAGTTGCATGCAGGGTAGTGCTTCAGCGTGGCTTGTGCAGATCTGTTATCCCGGCATCAATTGGATACAGTTTAAAGATCTATTTCTGCAGCGTTTTGAGATCAAGGAGACGCCGGCAGCTACGTTTTTAAATCTACTGAACAGCCGTCCAGTACACAACGAGTGTCATGCAGTGTACGCAAGTCGAATGGTGACGTCATTGACCACAAAATGGCGCGACATGAGTGCAGAGGAAATAGCCGTATCAACTGTGCTTGCACACATGGCCAACTTCGATAATCGTCTGCAGCGAATGGTGCTTTCTTCTAACGTACAAACGAGAAGTCAACTTCAAATGGAGCTGAAAGCGTTTACATTTGACAAAAAGCGGAGTGCTGTAAATACTGATGGTTCAAGCAGCGACAGCAAGCGAGCTAAAATGGTGTGCCAGTCATGCAAGAAACCAGGACATAAAATGGCAGATTGTAGATTCAAGCAGTCTGGATCGGAAAATAAACAGCAGCGAGATTTGCAGAATGTCACCTGTTACCGATGTGAACAACTTGGACATCTGGCTAATCGGTGTCCGAGCAGTACAACAAAATCAGGAGCTGAGAAGAAATGCAATCAGTGCTTTCCGATTTATTTTGATTCCGGAGCGGAATGTTCACTAATGCTAAACACTGTTGCCGATAAGTTTACTGGCAAACACATTAACAATGTTCTCGTAATTCGTGGTATTGGTGATGCTGCTATTTCCAGTACACTACAAAAGCTATGCAAATGTACTATTAATGAGAATATTGTAGAAATATTGTTTCACATAATACCAGACAAGTATATCACAAATGACATTGTAATCGGTAGGGAAATTCTTAATCAAGGGTACGAAATAACGTTAACCCCTGATAACTTCAACATTATTAAATCAAAGTCTGTAAATTTTTGTGCAGTGTCTGAGCCACCTGCTCTTACACTTAATGTTGATACTGATTTAGTCGACAATGACAAAGAAAACTTAATTAAATTACTTCAAAATTATTCAGCTGCATTTATTAATGGAATCCCTTGCACAAAAGTTAAAACGGGTCAAATGATAATTCGGTTAATTAACCCTAACAAAACGGTGCAGCGGCGTCCATATCGATTGCGTCCAGATGAAAAAGAAATTGTACGAGAAAGGATAACTGAATTGTTAAATTGTAACATTATTCAACCTAGTTTTTCTCCCTATGCAAGTCCTATAATCTTGGTTAAAAAGAAAAATGGATCAGATCGCCTTTGCATTGACTATCGCGAACTCAACACCAATACGGTTTCTGACAGATATCCTTTGCCACTTATCAATGATCAAATTGCTAGACTTTGTGGTGGAAAATATTTTACATGTTTAGATATGGCTGACTCTGTTGAGTATACCGCGTTCGTGACGCCTGAAGGCCACTTTGAGTACCTGACAATGCCGTTTGGCCTCAAGAACTCTCCGTCCGTTTTTCAGCGAGCCGTTATGGATGCATTGGGAAGTCTGGCAAATTCCTACGTAATAGTCTACATGGACGATATCGTGATAGTGTCGCCTACTATAGAGTTGGGTTTTGAAAGATTGAAGGATGTGTTGGATGTGTTAACTGCAGCTGGATTCTCATTTAACATTGCTAAATGTGGATTTCTCAAAACAACCGTACAGTATCTAGGGTACGAGGTACGAGCTGGAGAGTTAAGACCTAATCCGCGGAAAATTCTTGCGTTAAACTCCATGTCACCCCCGAAAACAATTAGTAGCGTAAGACAATTAATTGGATTGGCGTTTTATTTTCGAAAATTTGTGCCTCGATTCTCACAGATCATGAAACCAATATATTCACTAACTTCGAGCAAAAACGTTTTTATCTGGGATGATAATTTGGAAGAAATTAGAAAGAAAATTATTGCTGTCCTTACAAATGAGCCGGTACTTATCATTTTTGATCCCCAACATCCGATAGAATTACAGACGGATGCAAGCTCTTACGGTTATGGAGCAATGTTAATACATCGAATCAATGATAGTCCTCACGAGGTGGAGTATTTTAGTAAAACTTCTTCTGCTGAGTCTAGATACCATTCCTACGAATTGGAAACCTTAGCAGTCGTAGAAGCCGTTAAGCATTTTCGGCGTTATTTGCTTGGTCGCGAGTTCGTAGTGTATACGGATTGTAATTCTCTCAAAGCATCGCGAACAAAGATTGACCTAACTCCAAGGGTGCATCGCTGGTGGGCGTACTTGCAGTCGTTTGAATTCAAAATTGAGTATAGAGAGGGAAAACGCATGGCACATGTGGATTTTTTATCCAGAAATCCGGTTCAAGCGACAAATAAAGTTGAAAAGTGCAAAGTCCCTGAAAAGCGAGTGAACTTAGCAGAAATCTCAAGTGATTGGCTTGCTGCTGAACAACGTCAGGATTCTGAAATAACTGATATCAAACTAAATTCTAAAGAATTGTCAGATGTTCCGTAAAGTTCAGAGAAACGGAAGGACCTGTTGTTTGCCAGTGGTACACTAATGCTAAACACTGTTGCCGATAAGTTTACTGGCAAACACATTAACAATGTTCTCGTAATTCGTGGTATTGGTGATGCTGCTATTTCCAGTACACTACAAAAGCTATGCAAATGTACTATTAATGAGAATATTGTAGAAATATTCTTTCACATAATACCAGACAAGTATATCACAAATGACATTGTAATCGGTAGGGAAATTCTTAATCAAGGGTACGAAATAACGTTAACCTCTGATAACTTCAACATTATTAAATCAAAGTCTGTAAATTTTTGTGCAGTGTCTGAGCCACCTGCTCTTACACTTAATGTTCATACTGAATTAGCTGACAATGACAAAGAAAACTTAATTAAATTACTTCAAAATTATTCAGCTGCATTTATTAATGGAATCCCTTGCACAAAAGTTAAAACGGGTCAAATGATAATTCGGTTAATTAACCCTAACAAAGCGGTGCAGCGGCGTCCATATCGATTGCGTCCAGATGAAAAAGAAATTGTACGAGAAAGGATAACTGAATTGTTAAATTGTAACATTATTCGACCTAGTTTTTCTCCCTATGCAAGTCCTATAATCTTGGTTAAAAAGAAAAATGGATCAGATCGCCTTTGCATTGACTATCGCGAACTCAACACCAATACGGTTTCTGACAGATATCCTTTGCCACTTATCAATGATCAAATTGCTAGACTTTGTGGTGCAAAATATTTTACATGTTTAGATATGGCTAGTGGATACCATCAAATTCCAATTCACCCTGACTCTGTTGAGTATACCGCGTTCGTGACGCCTGAAGGCCACTTTGAGTACCTGACAATGCCGTTTGGCCTCAAGAACGCTCCGTCCGTTTTTCAGCGAGCCGTTATGGATGCATTGGGAAGTCTGGCAAATTCCTACGTAATAGTCTACATGGACGATATCGTGATAGTGTCGCCTACTATAGAGCTGGGTTTTGAAAGATTGAAGGATGTGTTGGATGTGTTAACTGCAGCTGGATTCTCATTTAACATTGCTAAATGTGGATTTCTCAAAACAACCGTACAGTATCTAGGGTATGAGGTACGAGCTGGAGAGCTAAGACCTAATCCGCGGAAAATTCTTGCGTTAAACTCCTTGTCACCCCCGAAAACAATTAGTAGCGTAAGACAATTTATTGGATTGGCGTCTTATTTTCGAAAATTTGTGCCTCGATTCTCACAGATCATGAAACCAATATATTCACTAACTTCGTGCAAAAACGTTTTTATCTGGGATGATAATTTGGAAGAAATTAGAAAGAAAATTATTGCTGTCCTTACAAATGAGCCGGTACTTATCATTTTTGATCCCCAACATCCGATAGAATTACACACGGATGCAAGCGCTTACGGTTATTGAGCAATGTTAATACATCGAATCAATGATAGTCCTCACGAGGTGGAGTATTTTAGTAAAACTACTTCTCCTGCTGAGTCTAGATACCATTCCTACGAATTGGAAACCTTAGCAGTCGTAGAAGCCGTTAAGCATTTTCGGCGTTATTTGCTTGGTCGCGAGCTCGTAGTGTATACAGATTGTAATTCTCTCAAAGCATCGCGAACAAAGCTTGACCTAACTCCAAGGGTGCATCGCTGGTGGGCGTACTTGCAGTCGTTTGAATTCAAAATTGAGTATAGAGAGGGAAAACGCATGGCACATGTGGATTTTTTATCCAGAAATCCTGTTCAAGCGACAAATAAGTGGTGCAGCCCTGAAAGGCGAGTGAACTTAGCAGAAATCTCAAGTGATTGGCTTGCTGCTGAACAACGTCAGGATTCTGAAATAACTGATATCATTAACAAACTAAATTCCAAAGAATTGTCAGATGATGTTGCACAAACTTATGAATTGAGAAAAGGTGTCTTGTTCCGTAAGGTTCAGAGAAACGGAAGGACCCGTTGCTTGCCAGTGGTACCGCATGCATTTCGACGGTCAGTGATAAATCAAGCTCACGAATCTGTCATGCACTTGGAATGGAAAAAGACGCTCGACAAGACTTATCAATATTATTGGTTTGCTAAGATGAACAAATATGTTCGGAAGTTTGTTGATAGTTGCATTACGTGCAAAACTGTGAAGTGTAATTCTGGAAAAATTCAAGTCGAATTACATCCAATCCCAAAGGTGAATGTGCCATGGCATACGGTACATATAGACATTACTGGAAAACTAAGTGGAAAGAATGACCTTAAGGAATATATAATAGTTCAGATCGATGGTTTAACAAAATTTGTTTACCTATTTCACACTTTAAAATTGGATACCGATAGTTGCATACAGGCAATGAAATCATCTATTTCTTTGCTTGGTGTACCAAACCGAATCATAGCTGACCAGGGTAGATGTTTTACGAGTGGGAAATTTGCAGAATTTTGTGCATCGCAAAAGGTTAAGCTTCACATTATAGCCACAGGAGGAAGTCGTGCAAACGGACAAGTTGAGCGCGTGATGAGCTCGCTTGAAAATCTGTTGTCTGCAGTTGAGTCAAGCCACCGATCTTGGCAGGATGCCGTAGGTGAGATACAACTTGCTTTGAATTGCACAGTTAGTAGTGTAACCAAAGCAAGTCCACTAGAGTTGCTTATCGGCAAAGAGGCTCGTTCTCTGGGCTTGATTCCACCATATGACACAGAGATAGAGATAAATAAAGTTGATGTTAGAGATAGGGCATTGGAAAACATAAATAACCAGGCTAGATACGACAAAAGCAGATTTGATAATAATAAAGCACCAGTTGAGAGACATAAAATTGGAGATTTTGTTTTATTGAAAAATGAAGAAAGGTATCAAACTAAATTGGATGCCAAGTTTAGAGGACCATTTTTGATTAGTGAAGTTCTAGAAGGAGATAGATATATCTTGAAGTCATTGCATAATAAAAGGACGTATAAATATTGCCATGAAGATTTGAGAAAGATGTCAGATGGTTATGTTCCAAGTGAATAAGACTGCTCGTCTGAGAGTTGTTAAGCATTGTTGTAGCATATCCGTGAGAGAGGATGTGGATGGTTGCAATAAAGTTGCAACGATTGTGAATGGCGAAAGACCATAGAGATGGTGGTTGAGAATTCGAGTGGAAATAACCAGGCAGGTGTAAAGTTTACGCAATTGGTCTTGTATGGCAATAATTGATCGAAGTTTAAATAGTTTAAAAATATGGTTTTGAGATTTGAGATACCTGCGTCATTGGGCAAGCACAAGTGAAAAACGAAAGTTGGAACATGGCGTGTGGCGCTCTTGACGGAACCATGACCATAATCAAAAGGAAACCATAGAGGTAACAAGTAAGAGTGCTCTAGTCGGGAGTGCCCGACTAGGAGATACCCTGAACCCAGTTCTGACATCCATTCATACTTGCCTAATAGTGTGCATACATAGAGACACACACATACTGCAAGCTGTGCAAGCGGTTTAAGCAGTTAGCTTGCTTTTTCACTGAGCCCCACGCAATGGAAAATAAAATCTTAAATAACTTCTGTGTTTACTGTCCGATCTTTCTAATTTGTAGGACATAACATTGACTATAAAATGTGTGACCAAACCAAATTGCAAGGTCATACATACAAGGTTACATGTGTATGCTATTCGAGATTATACATGCCAAATTTGGGGCCTCTAGCTCTTTTAACTTTTAAGTTAAGGCCCAAAAACGCTAGTCTGAAATCGAAATTCTATCGATAACTCTTGAACGGTACGAGTTATCGATAAAATGAAACAAACTTGATCTATCCCAGGATTACGAGAACTTATATTCCAAATATGAAGTATCTAGCTCTTGTAGTCTCTGATATCCGCGTGTTTATACAGACAGACGGACGGACGGACGGACGGACAGACAGACAGACGGACATGGCTAAATCGACTCAACTGTTGATACTGATCAAGAATATATATACTTTATATGGTCGGAGATGCTTCCTTATGCCTGTTACATACTTTTGCACAAAATTATAATACTCTTTTACCCATTTTTAATGGGTTCAGGGTATCAAAACTAGAGTCGAATTGTTGATATGTCACTGAATGGCAAAAACGTAAAGATAGACCTAATTATGCAAAGAAAGAAAGAAATGAAATTCATAAGAAATTTTGAGCTCCATGTAAATAATGAAAAGTTATGAAAATGTTAAGCTTAAGAGAACATGTCGAAACAATAAAAGACGTCTGAAATGAATGATTTTTAAAACAAAATATCAATGCCTTGTAGCGTATATTTGAAATAATGGAAGTTAAGTTAAACGATACTACAGAGTACACGAGGACGTGTAATTGTCAGAATGGCCGTGTCGGGTCTAAAATTATAGGAGTCAGTGTATGAGAATTCATCTCGTGTTTATCAACGAGTACGCTTTGTCCTGCTTATTCGCCAGATGGTCAGAATAGTTCGATCCAAATATGCAGAAATGTTGTGTAAGGTTTGACATGGTCTACGTGCCACACATTATGTTTGACAGTAGAGTTACGCACTAAACGATTGTCGTGCGTGTATTCTTGAGGCACTGGGTGCGACAGAGATGACTAGAGGTCTCTTGTCAAGCAAGTGAAGCAAGCGGAAGAGATTGCAACGAAAAGAGCAGTCAGTCAATATTTGACCACTCAAGAGTGCACTCGGGAATATTCGCCATCTACAGTTGTTTGATTAGTGACCTAAAACAGAATGTCTAAAAATAAAAACAAGTGGGAAAGGATAATCTTCAGCGTGACGAAGATTTTATACTCTGTTCGAACCTTTAGGCAATTTTCACTCTGCCAACTGCACCACTGAAATTTCAATAGTGGTAAAAAATCGTTTAATCGCGTGTCATTTATTTTTTTGCTCTAAGAATTGGTATCATTTGAATTAAAATTTTTCTTTTAAATTATTGAATTCAAGCTATTTGATAAATATTTGAAAAAAAAAATTAGAAAAAAAATAAAAAGCAATATGTTGATCCGAGCTCTCCCAGTTTGTCAGTGCAGCACTCTTATACCTACGCCACCAAGCAGTTCTGAAATGCGCTGACAAACTCAATTATCTGATCGTTTTTTTTTCGCGTTGTACAGATTTTGTTCTAAGATATTGGTAGCAAATGAATTTGATTACAGTTGTTTTATATTTGAAAGGAAGAATAAGAACAAGTAAGAGTGCTCTAGTCGGGAGTGCCCGACTACGAAATACCCTGAACCCTAATACTAATATATTTGTTACATGTGTATGCTATTCGAGATTATAAGTCAATAATTATTTGTGGTATCTGATTACTTGTGTCTTTGCACGAAGTAAGAGCAGTGAAGTAAATTTATTACTTGTTCATTTATTGGTCAAATCCAAAACTAAAAACTAAAGTACACAAAATGTTCTTATATCAAGCTAGCCCTGACCTATAATCGCTGTGTCAGCGATTATGCTGAGTGGATCATGTTTCAACGTCGCAACGGCGCATGGAATGTTGACGGCAGCGTAGCGCAGAGTTTGACATAGTTGGCTTTAAACATTGTTGCAACTTTGTTGATCATGCAGAATTGCAGTCGTTGACTTTTGTCAACCTGGATGTGTTAACTCCTCCCTGACTAGTTTGAAGGCCGCCCTCGGTTTTCCTTAAGGTGTCAATGACAGCTCGTATCGAGACTTGTTGTTTATTCTTTTTGCATTTTTGATAAATCTTAAAGACGACGGAACCGATGACAAGAGTGACGAGGAATGCTGCAAACATCATGGGCCATACTGACAGTTTCTTTTCGATGTTGCCAATATATTGGAGATTCTCAAAGTTCAGCCTCTGAAGATATGGCATGCTCAAAATCTCTTGGTGGCCAGTTATATTTAGGGTAGCCGATATTGCCGAGCCTGGGTGACGCCTGACTATGTTTTTTGTATTTTTGTACAGGGACCCATTTACATAGATCTCCTCATCAAACGTCAGCAAGTGTGTGCCATGGATGACTTTGTCCGTGCCGTTGTCCATTCGTATTACAACTGTATCTTTGTTTATAATTATGATACCATCATCAATTACCGCCATCGGCTGTAGGTGGCTGGGACGAGTGTTGCAATGCGCCATACCTCCAATTGCTTGTAAAACGTAGAGGTGAGGGTAGCGGTGCAGTTTCCAATTGGTAAAATTTTATTACCACAATCTGCGACGTTGTTATTTTCAGCGAAGTCAAGTATTCATTATGTTGAACAGGAAACATGGTTATTCTTTTACATATTACGCTAGGATTGGGATATTTAATGAGGAAGGGTACAAAATTATGATCTAGCAAGACTTTTATGTAAGCTATTTCAATTAAATCTGTTATGGTTAAATCTGTAGAGTGCTCATTTAAAATTTGGCTTAGGTCATTAGAGTCAAGGATTGCTGGGCTTATAATTTGAATCTTTGCGAGCGTAATAGACAACATTAATGTTTCGAGTTCAGAAATTATAATTCTATTTCTTGTGAGTAATGTTTGGTAGAGTTGTCCTGTCTCAATCTGTTTCTCTTTGGCAAATCTAATTATGTTATTCACGGATTCTGTTAAGCTATTAATTTTTATACCCTGAACCCATTAAAAATGGGTAAAAAGGGTATTATGGTTTTGTGCAAATGTATGTTACAGGCATAAGGAAGCATCTCCGACCATATAAAGTATATATATTATTGATCAGTATCAACAGCCGAGTCGATCTGGCCATGTCCGTCTGTCTGTCCGTCTGTCCGTCTGTATGAACACACAGATATCAGAGACTACAAGAGCTAGAGACTTCATATTTGGAATATAAGTTCTCCTAATCCCGGGACAGATCAAGTTTATTTCATTTGATCGATAACTCGTCGCATTCAAAAGTTATCGATAAATTTTGATTTTAGACTAGCGTTTTTGGGACATAACTTCAAAGTTATAAGAGCTAGAGACCCCAAATTTGGCATGTATAATCTCGAATAGCATACACATGTAACAAATATTTCACTTTTTGGATACCACCCCCCAAACCCCCCAAAAGTTGAAGGTACGACCTTGCAATTTGGTTTGGTAACACATATTATCGACAATTGCTTGCCCCAAAAATTTCAATAAGATCGGACAATAAACACAGAAGTTATTTAAGATTTAACTTTCGATTGTGTGGGGCTCAGCGAAAGAGCAAGCTAACTGCTTAAACCGCTTGCACTGCTTGTACTGCTTGTACTGCAGCATGTGTGTGTTTAGAGTAGTACGAATGATTGTAAGGACTGGGTTCAGGGTATCTCCTAGTCGGGCACTCCCGACTAGAGCACTCTTACTTGTTTCCTGTACCTTAGTATTTATAACTGCCCGTTGGTGGACTGAGCCAGTTAGCTTTTGCTGATGAAATTTCAGTTGCTCAAAGTCGTCAAAATCAGGAGTCCCTGCTACTACCTTTAAGGCTGTTCCTAAGATATTTATACTTCTAGCTTGTCTATGGCGGACATTAAATGTCTCTAGTAATAATGTAATATGACCTAAATCGGATTCAAGAATTTGTCTCATATGAGACTGTGGGAAATGTTCCATAAGTGAATTAGTTTCCTCGGCAATTTCCGAGTACATGTTAGATTAGAGGTATGCCTTAAAATTCGAAAGTCTTCCCAAATAACCGCGTTTCCGTCCATGATAGGGATATAGTCCGAGTTCGAATAGTTGATAATTCTCCCAGCTGTTGCATGCTTCTAAAAGTAGAAAGCATAGAATCCAAACCCTAGTAAAGATACAGAGCAGAATAAGTACTGGGAGGATAGTTTTCTTTTTATCTTAAGTTATCCTTATGTACCTCCCTCCCCTTTATAAGAACCGTTGACCCCAAATCGGCTTCCACAATGACTTCTTCGAATAAGGGAGTTAACTTGTTACCAAGTCTTTATTCAATTTCATGAGTACCTTGTCGCCTACTTGGAAAGTTCTATTTCTTCTGTCTGCATTTTGTCTCTGTAATAGCAGGTCTTGCGCTCTAGATATTCTATCTTTTATTTCTGCTTCAAATTCAGGTGGGGATGCGTGGAGAATGTCAATTGGTTTTTTGTTAACGACGGAGTGAATTGTTTTATTGTATTCTATTGTTGCTTGAAGTATAACGTCAGTTGTGTCATTTAATTGTTTTTCTAATTTTAAGCATCTGGCAATTTCTGCAAGAGTACTATGAAATCTTTCTACCTGTCCGTTTGAAGTACTGTGTAGTGGTGGAGAATTTACAATTTCCACATTAAAACGGTTTTTTAAAAGAAACTTTACTGTTCCTGAGTTTAATGACGGTTCATTATCGCAATAAATAATTTTAGTATTGGGGTAAAAATTCATAAGCTGTAAGATGGGGGGCTCAATATAAGTTATTGTTCTGGAAGCTATGGGTTGGACAATGGCAAATTTTGAAAATTTATCGATAAAGGCTAGAAAATATTTTTTATCTGTAGAAAAAATGTCAATGTGGAGAATTTCTCCTACTTGATTGGGGACTGGCGTTTCGCCGATGTACTGTTTTTGTGGGTGTCGGTCGTATTTTCCTTTACTACAAGTCTTACAATTTGCAATTATTTCATTTGTCAAACGAGTCATTTTTGGGAAAAAATAGTCTTGGAGAATTTGTTTTATATTTTCTTGTGCTGCTCTATGAGCTCTGCCATGTTCCGCAACTATAATTTGTTTTTGCTCGTTTTTGTCATGAACGTCGATGACCAACTTGTTGGAGTGCCAAAATTTGGTTGATGGGAAAGTTTCAACTAGCTTATTTTGTATAAATGCTAGTATTGGCAAGTCACATTTGATTGCATTCACTACGTCTTTTTTTACCGCATCACACACTTTTTCTATTAAGTTTTCTTTATTTGAAAAGTATATGATATGTCTTGTTTTCTGTCCGAACATAACAATAATTTTTTCAGAAGCTGTAATGCTTTTTTCAATAATTATTTGGTTCCTGAAACAATTGATCGGGTTTTCAGTAGATTCAATAGTGTATGTCAATGACAATTCACTATGCATAGTGGCTAAGTCTGATGGAACATCTTTTTCTAAAGCGTAAAGGTTTCAGCGACAAAATTTTCCTTTCCTGGCTTGAAGAAAATTTGAGCGTTATGCTCATCGATGAATGATTTCCATCTATTAATTTTCGCATTGGTATTTTTATCTGAGACTGCAAATGTAAGTGGCTGGTGATCGGTATAAATATTTAAATGTTTTACACCGTACAAATAGTTTCTGAGGGATTTTAAAGCCCACACTATCGCGAGTAGCTCACGTTCATTTGTGGCGAAATTTAGCTCATTGTCTCTTAGAGTCCTGGAAATCATGGTGATCGGTTTTTTGTTTTGTGATAAAACAGCACCTAAGCCAGAGGACGAAGCATCTGTCGTCAAATAAAATGGCTTTTGATAATCAGGGTATAGGAGCATTACATCCTCCGAGATTAAGATATTCTCATTAAGGCTAACTGGAACTCTTTTCGATTGTCCTGCACTTGTTTTACCATTATCACCTTTCAGTATGTCTGTCAATGGTTTGGCTATAGATGCAAAATCTTTTATAAAGCATCGGTAATAGCTTGCTAAACCAAGAAATGATCTGACTTGGAACAGGTTGGTGGGCTGTTCAAATTTGCCAATTGCTTCCATTTTGCTAGGGTTAGTTGTGATTCCGCCACGGGAAACCACGAATCCAAGATACTCGACCTTTTCTTTAAAAAAGTGAGATTTTTCTCGTGATACCCTCATGTTGGCGTTATACAATTTATCTAGTACCCAGGCAATGTGATGAACGTGATTTTTCATATTTTCGGAGATGATCACATCGTCTACATAAACGTAGCATGACTTTCCAATCTGTTCTCGTAGTACGTCATCGATTGCTCGCTGGAAAATTCCAGGGTCGTTTTTCAAACCAAAGGAAGTCTGCAGAATTCATACTTCCCATTTCCTACAGAAAATGCAGTTTTTCTCTGTCCTTTTCTGCAAGAAGTATTTGGTGAAATCCCGATTTCAGATCAAGTGTTGTAAAGTATTTGGCTTCGGTATAGGATATTTATAGTCAACGATTTTTGAATTAAGTTTCCTGAAATCAATAACAAGGCGTTTTTTCCTATTTCCTTGTTCGTCTACACCCTTTTTATCAACTACCTACACCGGATTATTATACGGTGACCTAGAAGGCCTGATAATATTATCCCTCATCATGTCACTAGTCTCATTATTGACAAATTCGGATACTCTTAATGGGTAGGGGTAAGGTTTAGAGTAAATCGGGTTTTCATCTTCAGTTCGACTTGTAGCGATAATATTTGTGTTGTAAGGAAGAGCTTCATTGGGATCAGCAAAAACATTTATTTTCTCTTTTAACATTTCTTTAAATTCTTTTTAAATTTTTTGGGGAACTTCTATGTTTTTTACCTCAGTAAAGTTAACGTTTGCGTATTTTTATACTCTTTTCGAAGAAAATAGTATGCTGCCAGTATGCTTAGAAAAACAAAACAAATTGATCTAGCCATGTCCGTCTGTCTGTCTGTCTGTCTGTCTGTCTGTCTGTCTGTCTGTCTGTATGTATGCAAACTAGTCCCTCAGTTTTAGAGCTATCGCGATGCAACTTTGCACAGACACTTATTATTCAAGGGGACAGCACATTGGTCGGAGCCGGCCGGATCGGACCACTATATCTTATAGCTGCCATACACCTCAAAGTCAGTTTTGGCCATAAATCCGATGTTTTCAAAGCAATTGCCTTAAATTTCCTTGTACACTTGAACATCCTTATAACTCATCAATGGGTAAAATCGCAAATCGATTGAGTCATAAACAGCGAAGATATGCGTCATTAAATATTTTGAAAACACAGGTGCATATGAGCAAACAAAGTCAAGCGCAAGAAAGCTTTTGATAGTCTGCTCTTCAAGGTATTTTGGCATCGATCATCAAAACGGTTTGTGGCGTAAGGCGTAAAGAGCCGCGCTAACGAACGCAAGTTTCGCAAGTTCGAGCCTCGGCGGCGACTGATTGTTAATTTAATACTTTTTTCTTTTTCTTCCTTTCAAATATATAACTGTAATCAAATTAATTTGCTTCCAATGGCTTAGAACAAAAACAATGCCACGCGAAAAAACAAATGCTGACAAACGCGAGTTGCAGGTTGCAGGAAAACAAAACAAGGAAATTTGTAACAGTCGGCTCTTCAAGCAATTTTGTCAGCGATCAACAAAACGGCTTGTGGCGTAAGGGGTAAAGTTGTGAACTGGTGAGCGAAAGGTCCTGGGTTCAAGTGCCAGCGGCGACTATGATAATTTATTTTCTTTTTTTCTTATTCTTCTTTTCAAATATATAATAACTGTAATCAAATTCATTTGCTTTCCAATGGCTTAGAACAAAAACAATGCCACGCGAAAAAACAAAAGCTCAGTATAAATCGAGTTTGTCAGCGATTTTTAAAACTGCTTGGTGTAAGCAGTAAAAAGCAAAACAAGAAAGCTTTTGACAGTCTGCTCTTCAAGGGAGTTTGTCAGCGATCATCAAAACGGCTTGTGGCGTAAGGGGTAAAGTTGCGAAACTGGTGAGCGAAGGGTCCTGGGTTCAAGTGCCAGCGGCGACTGGTCATTTATTTTCATTTTTTATACTCTTTTCGAAGAAAATAGTATATTAAGTTTGTCCTGAAGTTTGTAACGCATAGAAGGAAGCGTCTGAGACCCCCAAAAGTTACTGCCAGTATGCTTAGAAAAACAAAACAAATTGATCTAGCCATGTCCGTCTGTCTGTCTGTCTGTCTGTCTGTCTGTATGTATGCAAACTAGTCCCTCAGTTTTTGAGCTATCGCGATGCAACTTTGCACAGACACTTATTATTCAAGGGGACAGCACATTGGTCGGAGCCGGCCGGATCGGACCACTATATCTTATAGCTGCCATACACCTCAAAGTCGGTTTTGGCCATAAATCCGATGTTTTCAAAGCAATTGCCTTAAATTTCCTTGTACACTTGAACATCCTTATAACTCATCAATGGGTAAAATCGCAAATCGATTGAGTCATAAACAGCGAAGATATGCGTCATTAAATATTTTGAAAAAACAGGTGCATATGAGCAAACAAAGTCAAGCGCAAGTAAGCTTTTGACAGTCTGCTCTTCAAGGGATTTTGTTATCGATCATCAAAACGGCATGTGGCGAAAGGGGTAAAGTGGTGCCCTGGCAAACGAAAGGTCGCTGGTACGAAACTCAGCGGCGGCTGATCCTTTATTTTCATTTTTTTCTTATTCTTCTTTTCAAATATATAATAACTGTAATCAAATTCATTTGCTTTCCAATGGCTTAGAACAAAAACAATGCCACGCGAAAAAACAAAAGCTCAGTATAAATCGAGTTTGTCAGCGATTTTTAAAACTGCTTGGTGTAAGCAGTAAAAAGCAAAACAAGAAAGCTTTTGACAGTCTGCTCTTCAAGGAGTTTGTCAGCGATCATCAAAACGGCTTGTGGCGTAAGGGGTAAAGTTGCGAACTGGTGAGCGAAGGGTCCTGGGTTCAAGTGCCAGCGGCGACTGGTCATTTATTTTCATTTTTTATACTCTTTTCGAAGAAAATAGTATTATTAAGTTTGTCCTGAAGTTTGTAACGCATAGAAGGAAGCGTCTGAGACCCCCAAAAGTTACTGCCAGTATGCTTAGAAAAACAAAACAAATTGATCTAGCCATGTCCGTCTGTCTGTCTGTCTGTCTGTCTGTCTGTATGTATGCAAACTAGTCCCTCAGTTTGAGCTATCGCGATGCAACTTTGCACAGACACTTATTATTCAAGGGGACAGCACATTGGTCGGAGCCGCCGGATCGGACCACTATATCTTATAGCTGCCATACACCTCAAAGTCGGTTTTGGCCATAAATCCGATGTTTTCAAAGCAATTGCCTTAAATTTCCTTGTACACTTGAACATCCTTATAACTCATCAATGGGTAAAATCGCAAATCGATTGAGTCATAAACAGCGAAGATATGCGTCATTAAATATTTTGAAAAAACAGGTGCATATGAGCAAACAAAGTCAAGCGCAAGTAAGCTTTTGACAGTCTGCTCTTCAAGGGATTTTGTTATCGATCATCAAAACGGCATGTGGCGAAAGGGGTAAAGTGGTGCCCTGGCAAACGAAAGGTCGCTGGTACGAAACTCAGCGGCGGCTGATCCTTTATTTTCATTTTTTTCTTATACGTCCTTTCAAATATAAAATAACTAATCAAATTCATTTGCTTTCCAATGGCTTAGAACAAAAACAATGCCACGCGAAAAAACAAAAGCTCAGTATAAATCGAGTTTGTCAGCGATTTTTAAAACTGCTTGGTGTAAGCAGTAAAAAGCAAAACAAGAAAGCTTTTGACAATCTGCTCTTCAAGGGAGTTTGTCAGCGATCATCAAAACGGCTTGTGGCGTAAGGGGTACAGTTGCGAACTGGTGAGCGAAGGGTCCTGGGTTCAAGTGCCAGCGGCGACTGGTCATTTATTTTCATTTTTTCTTATTCTTCTTTTCAAATATATAATAGCTGTAATCAAATTCATTTATTTTCAATTTCCTAAATTGTTTCAAATTTTTTTTTCATACTTAAAGTAGCTTTAATAGAATAATTCAAAAGAAAAATTTAAATTCATTGGCAAAACCAATGCCACGCGAAAAAAAATATGGATCTCAAATTCTGAATATAAGCTCTCGTATGTTCAGATTAAGTTTTATGACAATTCAATTTCCGACAGCGGCCTTGAAATTCGGTAGCACTTATGAATGCTAAGGGACGCGTCCACGAGCTGCAGATAGTGAAACGTCCCTGTTTACATGAATACCTTTATATATTTTATTATACTCTGATACCGAAGGTACTCATAGTATATTGGTTTTGTCGAATGTCCGTCAGGCCGTCCGTCTGTCCGTCTGTCTGTCTGGATGAACGCACGTATTTCCGAAACGATATTAGATAGACTCTTGAAATCTTTTGCGTTATGATTATAGCTATCTGCTTCAGATCAAGTTTATTCCAAATTTATGCCACGCCCACTGGGAGGCTGGCAAATCGATAACATGTCGATACACCTCAAATCACAAATCGATTAAACGTGAATAACTCCCACAATTTTGAAGCTAGAGTAATCAAATTTGGTAGGTATATTGCTGGTGACCTCCCGAAAAAATTGGATCCTAGGTTAATCGGCCACGCCCATTATTACGCCCACCAGCCCCCCCTCCAAAATTAATTTGAAATGCTTATATCTCCCGCAGTTTTAGAGCTAAAGCGAAAATCGATATACATGAATGCACAATTCGATAACACGTGTATATTTCCCGCAATTTTGAAGCTAGAGTCCCAAAATTTGGAATTTAGACTAGGGCTGACCAGCCCAAAAGATTGCATCCTGGATTTTCCGGCCACGCCCACTAGAACGCCCCCCAGCCACCCCGCCCCCACGAAACATGGAAGCCTATATCTCGCACAGTTTAAGAGCTAGGGCCACCAAACTTTGAGGGTAGACTTCTGGCCAAGTCCTCTAAAGATCGGACAAAAAATTTTGGGGCCACGCCCCCGCCCGCCCCCAAAAATCGCGAAAATGTATATCTTCCACAGTTTTAGAGCTAGAGTCACCAAAATTGGAGGATAGACTTATTGTCAGCCCCCCTAAAGATCGGCAAAAAATTTTGGGGCCCCGCCCCCTCCCGCCCCCAAAAATCGCGAAAATTTATATCTTCCACAGTTTCAGAGCTAGAGTCACCAAAATTGGAGGATAGACTTATTGTCAGCCCCCCTAAGGATCGGCAAAAAAATTTTGGGGCCCCGCCCCCTCCCGCCCCCAAAAATCTCGAAAATTTATATCTTCCGCAGTTTCAGAGCTAGAGTCATTAAACTTGGAAGATAGAATTCTGGTCAGCCCCTCTAAATATCGGTAAAAAAAAATTTGGGGCCACGCCCCCTCCCGCCCCCAAAATCGCGAAAATGTATATCTTCCACAGTTTTAGAGCTAGAGTCAAGAAATTTGTAAGATAGACTTCTTGTCACTCCCTCTAAAGATCGGCCAAATTTTTTGGGGCCACGCCCCCTCCCGCCCCCAAAAATCGCGAAAGCTTATATCTTCCACAGTTTTAGAGCTAGAGTCACCAAAATTGGTAGATAGACTTCTGGTCACCCCCTCTTAAGATCGACCATGCCCCTCCCGTTCCCAAAAACTTGGAATGCCGATTTCAGGTCACCCAAACACCAGCAAAAATTTTCTGTTCACTTGCTTTCAGCTGTTCTTAAATGGTATCAGAGTATTACGCAGTCGGCTCCGCCCGACTGCAACGTTCTCACTTGTTTTCGACAACAAAATTCAAATAAATTCGTGTCATATGTGAAACTTGTTCGCAGCAACGAGCAAAGCTAGAGACAACACTTAAATATAAATGCTCGGTCTAAAACTAAAATATCAAATAAAATAATTTTACGTGTATATGTACTTAAATATATAGACCTCAAATAGACGTTAAGGATATAACAAAACAAGATGAGATACATTGCTAAATAGGGCTATAGAAATTGTTGCACACTGTCGGAAATTTCAATTAAAATTGCAGCAAACGATAGATACAAAATTAATGCAAATAAATACGAAATATTGATAAATTACCTTTCAATCTGGTCAGTGGTAATCGCAACAAACATCAATTTCTGCTATAAATTTAAGCTATAAACTATAAAATATACACACATATTGACATACATATTTACACAAATTCACTTAACAAAATGCACAATCGAATCCCCCAATCTCATTTTAGTTCAGTTAAATATTGTGCCAGTAGTAGTGTATTGTTCCTTCTAATAGAGCGTGGGAAAATTTTGTGGAAAGTTGGGGAGGTGGGGGTAGTTATCAGGGAATATTGACAGGGGATCATAATTGATGACCATTATCAGTGGGCATTATCATAAATCAATGTCAAATAATGTTGTGAAATAGACCCAAATCCATTAAAAAAGCAATAAATTAATTTGGGGTATACAGTTGGACCCTAGGCAGGTCTCCCAATTAAACAGGTGTCCCAATAAATAGCTTGACATATTCAGATCAAACGGATGTGAAAATCTGTACGGTAAGGATAATGTGACATTTATGACCCACATAACAAAGGTTGACCATAAAAAGGTTTGACCCTAAAAAGGTTAGAGCCATAAACAAGCCAACCACACTTGCGGTGGGCTCGGGTTGATTGGTTTACGATCTAATGATAAAACATCAAAGGATCGTGCCGCTAATGATAAGACATCAAAGGATACCGCCACACTTGTGCGCTAGAAATCTTTTTAACGGCTGCAAGCAGTGTGAGTGTAAGTCACACACACACATACACAAATCATGAATCATGAATCGACCAATGACTAGCGTCGCGTACCTGCAAAGGGCAACATTTTTAAGGAATGATTAATATATGTATATATATATATTAATATATATATATATATATATATTATATGAGTATATCTTACATACTCTTATATCCGCTATATGTTTTAATAAAAGATTTTTATACTCTTTTCGAAGAAAATAGTATATTAAGTTTGTGCTGAAGTTTGTAACGCATAGAAGGAAGCGTCGGAGACCCCCAAAAGTTACTGCCAGTATGCTTAGAATGACAATACAAATTGATCTAGCCATGTCCGTCTGTCTGTCTGTCTGTATGTATGCAAACTAGTCCCTCAGTTTTTGAGCTATCGCAATAAAACTTTGCACAGACACTTATTATTAAAGGGGACAGCACATTGGTCGGAGCCGGCCATATCGGCCCACTATATCTTATAGCTGCCATACAACTCGAAGTCGGTTTTGGCCATAGATCCCATGTTTTTAAAGCTATCGCGATACAACTTTGCACAGATACTTATTATTCAAAGAGACATCACATTGGTTAGAGCCGGCTTGATCGGATCACTATATCTTATAGCTGCTATACAATTGGCAATGAATTAAATATTCTTAGAACAAAAAAAAAAATTTTACGCGACAAAACGATTTTGTACAGCTTATGAAATTTCACTGGTGCAGTTGGCAGAGCGAAAATTGCCTATAGGTTCGAAAAGAGGATAAAATTTTCGGCACGCCGAAGATAATCCTTCCCCACTTGTTTATCTTCTTCTTGTTTTTTTTAAATTGAATACATCTTTATTTTATTTGATTATATTAATAATTAACTATATTTAACAATCATATTTATTTCATTCGTTCGTATTTTATATTGGAAGTAGAATATTTCTCTTCACTACTTTTATTTTGTTGATCGTATTTTTTAAATGGGCTCTGATCAACTTTATACTGTTTATACTCTGATACCGAAGGTACTCATAGTATATTGGTTTTGTCGAATGTCCGTCAGGCCGTCCGTCTGTCCGTCTGTCTGTCTGGATGAACGCACGTATTTCCGAAACGATATTAGATAGACTCTTGAAATCTTTTGCGTTATGATTATAGCTATCTGCTTCAGATCAAGTTTATTCCAAATTTATGCCACGCCCACTGGGAGGCTGGCAAATCGATAACATGTCGATACACCTCAAATCACAAATCGATTAAACGTGAATAACTCCCACAATTTTGAAGCTAGAGTAATCAAATTTGGTAGGTATATTGCTGCTGACCTCCCGAAAAAATTGGATCCTAGGTTAATTGGCCACGCCCATTATTACGCCCACCAGCCCCCCTCCAAAATTAATTTGAAATGCTTATATCTCCCGCAGTTTTAGAGCTAAAGCCACCATATTTGGAATATATATTACTGGTGACGTCCTCTACAGATTACAGAAACAAAATTTCGACCACGCCCACTCCCGCCCCCGTAATCGCGAAAATCGATATACATGAATGCACAATTCGATAACACGTGTATATTTCCCGCAATTTTGAAGCTAGAGTCCCAAAATTTGGAATTTAGACTAGGGCTGACCAGCCCAAAAGATTGCGTCCTGGATTTTCCGGCCACGCCCACTAGAACGCCCCCCAGCCACCCCGCCCCCACGAAACATGGAAGCCTATATCTCGCACAGTTTAAGAGCTAGGGCCACCAAACTTTGAGGGTAGACTTCTGGCCAAGTCCTCTAAAGATCGGACAAAAATAAAGCCACGCCCCCGCCCGCCCCCAAAATTCGCGAAAATGTATATCTTCCACAGTTTTAGAGCTAGAGTCACCAAAATTGGAGGATAGACTTATTGTCAGCCCCCCTAAAGATCGGCAAAAAATTTTGGGGCCCCGCCCCCTCCCGCCCCCAAAAATCGCGAAAATTTATATCTTCCACAGTTTCAGAGCTAGAGTCACCAAAATTGGAGGATAGACTTATTGTCAGCCCCCCTAAAGATCGGCAAAAAATTTTGGGGCCCTGCCCCCTCCCGCCCCCAAAAATCGCGAAAATTTATATCTTCCGCAGTTTCAGAGCTAGAGTCATTAAACTTGGTAGATAGACTTCTGGTCACCCCCTCTTAAGATCGACCATGCCCCTCCCGTTCCCAAAAACAAAATCGGTAAAAAAAAATTTGGGGCCACGCCCCCTCCCGCCCCCAAAAATCGAGAAAATGTATATCTTCCACAGTTTTAGAGCTAGACTCAAGAAATTTGTAAGATAGACTTCTTGTCACTCCCTCTAAAGATCGGCCAAATTTTTTGGGGCCACGCCCCCTCCCGCCCCCAAAATCGCGAAAGCTTATATCTTCCACAGTTTTAGAGCTAGAGTCACCAAAATTGGTAGATAGACTTCTGGTCACCCCTCTTAAGATCGACCATGCCCCTCCCGTTCCCAAAAACTTGGAATGCCGATTTCAGGTCACCCAAACACCAGCAAAAATTTTCTGTTCACTTGCTTTCAGCTGTTCTTAAAATGGTATCAGAGTATTACGCAGTCGGCTCCGCCCGACTGCAACGTTCTCACTTGTTTTATATGTAGGGGTATATGTATGCGACATTAATATCTGCGAATTAAATAAGCAGTCACGGAAAAATAGTGAAAATTGCTTAAAGGTTCGAAAAGAGTATTTAATCTTCGGCACGCCGAAGATAATCCTTCTCCACTTGTTTTTAGATGTGTTTATGTCAATTTTTAAAAAGTTTTTTAAGTGGTTTTTGTTAAAGTGTTTATAAATAAGCAGTCAAATGGGTACACATATATATTAATACTATATTCACTTATGAACTTTTCAAATAAATATTTAATAATATGCCAAGGGTTAATAGAATGTCAGCTTCCACCAGATCTCAAAGGTGTAGGGCTAGAAATTTATTGAATAGGTCCAATTCGAATTATGCTGAGCAGAAGAGAATAGTTAATGCAGCGTCTCAAAGAGAGGGAAAATTATGAATTAAGACAATCTGAGAGGAGTAGAGATAGACAAAGTCACCAAGCTTGCAGAAATATTAGTACAGATCAAAATACAGAACGCCGTGCAACTCGACGGGCAGAATCTCTGGTTAGACGTAATGCGACTCAAAATAGGGCACACCGTGCGAATACCCTTCCAGAAGATAGAGCTGGTCAGGCTATACGAACTTTAGGTGATATGATTTTCGCCTTTAATAGAATGGTCAATCAGGGCCCAGATGAGGCTAGCATTTGATGCAAAGGCCTGTGGTTTCCACATCAAGTGGACAAAATTTCTCGAGAAGCAATGTAGTTCAGAAATTAGTGCAGATATTTTAAGTCTTTCTACAGTTTTCCCTTCCTGCAATATTAAATATAGCTTTTGGCTTATATTTCCCGGAAGATCCGGAATGTTTAAAAGGCTTTACGCATCTAGAGGAAAGGCTTACATCCCACGCCTTCGTTTTATGATTATTATGTCTTTAGGGTCTGGCCGTCAAAACGCCATTAAAGGAGCAGTGGTCAATGTACCCATTCCCGAAGCTAATGTTGTTATGTCCCTCCCAAGGTCCTTTAGTGAAGCCGAGGTAATTCAGATACACCTCAAGTGTAGAATGGAATATAGCCACGATTTCATGGCTGAATCCGTTAGGACCTCTAAAATTGCTGATGCAATCAGATTTCTAGTGACACAGAGCTCTACAGGAAACACTAGATTGTAATTAATGAAAACTGGTTGTCTTCCTTTTCATCTGAAACAGTTCCCTTTGTTGCATCAGCTGAACATAGGGATTTAGTTACAGAGCTCAAACTTCCACAAATGACCAAAATAATGTGGAAGAAGAAAATTTAAATCCAGGAGGCCAGGAAACTTTGCTAGAAAATGTTCCACTTGAGAACTTAGCTGTGCAGAGGCTATTTATGGCACCTGGAGAGGGTCAGCGACCTTTAGATTTAATTGCAGATTGCGATTCCGAGGAGCTGGCCTTCCCAACAATATTCGCTGGCATTAAAAGAAAATGCTCAGAAAGTTTAACAACCATAGTTAGATCTGAGCTTAGAAATTTCAATAGTAGTAATTGTACAACAGATAAATTATTTCATAACTTTAAAAAGTTAGAAATGATTAATATTAGGAATAATACATCCATTTGCTTTCGTAAGCACAGCGCCACTCATGGCATTTCCGCGGCAAACGCCCTTAATGAAGACCATATTAACAATTTAATTCGCCACGATTATGGCTATAGTGTTTTGAAAGGTATTCGAACGTCTCCTGCTCATTGGGAATCAGAAAAGAAGAAAGTGATGGCTATGATTAGGCAGTTTGGCAGCAGAGACTAGGTGGACGGAGCTGTTAGTTTTACCCTCAAAAACGTAGATAATATAGACATTTCTTAACAGAGCTGATCCAGAGACTTGTGCTAGGTATTTTGATTTTCGATATAGGCAGCTTCTAAAGCTAATGAAAAAGGAAGGCGGTGTTTTCGGTGGCCATAGAGCCAATTAATTTTATTGGCGAGTAGAGTTTCAGCAAAGCGGCTCACCACACATTCACGGCATGTTTTTGCTGAAAGACTCCCCCAAGCTTGACTCAAACGATGAGTCAAGTATTCCCCCCGTTAAGTCATTTATTGATCAGTTTATCACAACTGATACCCGTAACACGGAAGTATCTCCATTCTTGGAGTATCAAATGCACAATCACGGGCATTCCTGTAGGCGTGAAGTTGGAGGAAAGCAAATATGTAGATTCGGTATTCTATACCCTCCCATGCCACAACAGAGATCATTTTCCCATTAGGAGAAGATGCTCAAAATGTAGATAAAAGCCGTAAAAATTAAGATATAGTGGTCCGATCCGGCGGACTCCGACCGATGTGCAGTCTCTTTGAATAATAAGTGTCTGTGCAAAGTTGCATCGCGATAGCTCAAAAACTGAGGGACTAGTTTGCATACATACAGACAGACAGACAGACAGACGGACATGGCTAGATCAATAAAAGCCTTAAATAAAGAAACTAGATCAATAAAAGCTTTAAATAAAGCAACTATAAATAAATTTTTACTAAATCCAATATGTTTAATTTATGTAGAAAAAAATGGGAACAAGAACGACTGGAGCGGTCTCACTTCAAAATGCTTCCTTCCAATTTGGTTTGGTCACACATTTCAATAATATTGGACAATAAACACAGCAGTTGTATAAGATTTAACTTTCCATAGTGTGGGGCTCAGTGAAAAGCATGCTAACTGCTCACACTGCTTGCAGCACGTGTGTGTTTGTATGTATGTGCATTGATTGGTAAGTATGAATGAATGTAAGTACTGGGTTCAGGGTATCTCCTAGTCGGGCACTCCCGACTAGAGCACTCTTTCTTGTTTTGTAATATTGGTGCGTATTGTCCTTAGCTGCAATGCAACAAGGACTACAAACTTTTTTTTTCCATTGCTTCTGATCTATCTCTCTCTTTGCTGTCATGACGCATACAGCTAGCTGTCCGGCCCTGTCTCTGGCATTTTGATTTTAACAAATGCTTTTCTAACGTTAACGGGTGCTTTCTTCCCTTCCGTTTCCCTTCCACACCGCCCTGCCCCTCTCAATGAAATGCCTGCATATTTCTCATTTCGTTTTGTCGCCTATTTGTCATTGCATTGCCATTATCCGCAGGCGACTTCTAAGCACACATGTCAACAACAGTAGCAAACAGCAGCAGCAGCAGGATCAGGATCAGAGGCAGCAGTAGCAGAAACAGATGCAGCAGCAGCTCCAGACCGTATGGCACAGAGACACAGGAGAGGGGCAGGGAAGAAAATTGGGGGGAGGGCTTAGCTGAATGCTTGCAGGCATCTTCAACGGTTTTGTCTTTGCTGCAGCTAAGACGCATTTAATGGTTTGGCCATGGCCAGATTTCAATGCTCAGATGGATACAGATGCTAAGTTTGGAGCATTAAGTGTTGCTCTGCTATGTGTGGGGCCGCATGGCTCAAAGCACTCAATACACAACACGATGCTTACATTTGAAATCCAAGTTTTTGCCAACTGGTTCCAATGTAGATGATGTAAGTCACATTGTCCGTCTGTTTTTGGCCGCTAATGAAGCTATAGACTTAAAACAACTTGGAGTAGTTTCGTATTTTCCTCTTTCAGACAAGGTTTTAAGACTTTGTGACCACTAGGAGACTTGAAAATCGATAGCTCAAACCTCAAATCGATAAAACGATTTCACAATTGAAACGCTATAATCGATGAATTTGGTAAAAAACAATTGGATATACATCTCCCATAGATTTATACCTTGAGCCGCCATATTTGGAATATATACAGTGAATCACTAAAGTATTCATTGCTAAGCATATGGCGCATAAACCCAAGTATTTCACCATCTTAGCAACTACTTTTTTATATTTTTTTTCACTGCATTCGTAGAATGATGTTTACGAAAGACAGTGCAAAAGAAAAAATTGGAAAACGTTTAACAGTTATCAAAATAGAGCAACACAACGGAAAAAAACGCATATTTTCATGTCACAAAAGTATTCATCGCTCTTATATATATTTACTTATTTTACGAAAATTTAGGTAATGCAGTTTAAGTTATTATTTTTTTTTGTGTCCCTTGCTGTCTCATATACCCTCCAAGCGTCTTGACATCGATTCCACCAATTTACGGCAATATTCGGGACCTATTTTGGACCATTCATCCTGCTGCACCTGCTTTAAGACTACTTTTGAAGAAATATGGTTCTATCTAACTTTTAGCTTAAGATATGACTATAGATTCTTGATGGGATTTGTGTAGGGACTCTGTGGGAGAGCCTTTGACTATTTAGTGTTGCATAAAATCCACATTTGTACTGCCAAGCAGTGTGTTTTGGGTAGTTATTTTGTTGAAACAGAAACTGACCACGCTCAAATCCCATTTTGGAGGCAGTAACGGCCACATTTTTATTTTAATATGTTAAGATACACATTAGAGTTCATAATGCCATCAACAAAAACCAAATTGCCCATACCACGTGCAGACATATAGCCCCAAACCATAACTGAACCTCCACCGTGCTTTATAGTTGCTGTTGTATTTTTAGGATTAAACGCGTATCCAGGCTTACGCCATATAATGTGACGACTGCCAGAGCCAAAACTGTTGTATTTGCTCTAGCCGATGAATATGATAGTCTCCCAGAGTGAAAATGGTTGTATTTTGTAGCAATTATCAATAGATAATCTCTTTGTAAAATTTACAGTGGAATTTATAATTTTTTCTGAAAACTCGACCATGTATATCTTTTGATCGGAGCACCCTGCGGACAGTTTCATCACATACGCTTGTGTTGAGGGTTGTTTGGAGAATATCGTTAATTTTTGAAGCAGAAATATGTGGGTTATTCCTGTTTTCCTGTAGAACTTTACTCTCCTCTCTGGCAGATAGAGACTTCGGACGTCCAGAACGCTGGATATTTTCCAATCTACCGCGATATTTCAAACGCTGTATAGCACTTCGGATAGTGGTAGGACTTTTGTTGAACATTTGGCAAATATAATTGGTAGATCGCCCTTCATTGTGAAGATATAATATTATTTTCTTCTCAACCACACTTAATTCCTTTCCCTTGACCATTTTGACGTACTAACAAAAACTTTGATGGTCAAATTGAACACATTGAGCGAAAATCTTATCTACACAATATAAATGTGCAAAAAAAAAACATAAAAAAACATGTACAAACATGCACAAGCTAAAATAACGGAAGAGGCAACAACCGCAATGAATACTTTTGTGACATGAAAATATGCGTTTTTTTCCGTTGTGTTGCTCTATTTTGATAACTGTTAAACGTTTTCCAATTTTTTCTTTTGCATTGTCTTTCGTAAACATCATTCTACGAATGCTGTAAAAAAAATATAGAAAAGTAGATGCTAAGATGGTGAAATACTTGGGTTTATGCTCAATATGCTTAGCAATGAATATTTTAGTGATTCACTGTATATATAACTGATCACCCCACTTTCCTGCAAATCGCAGGAAACACAAAATATGGCTTTAAAACAATACTTTCTTTTCTGTAAGGCAAAGTAGCCGTTAGGTGTATTAAAACATAAAAATTAAATTTAAGCAAGTGGGAAAGGCGTGCCGAAGATTTTATACTCTTTTCGAACCTTTAGGCAATTTTCACTCTGCCAACTGCAGCACTGAAATTTCATTTGCTGTAATAAATCGTTTTATCGCGTAAACTTTTTTTTTGTTCTAAGAATTGGTATCATATGAATTAAAATTTTTGATTTGAAATATTTAATTCATTGCCAATTGTATGGCAGTAATGTGCTGTCTCTTTGAATAATAAGTATATGTGCAAAGTTTCATCATGATAGCTCTAAAAACATGGGATATATTGCCAAAGCCGACTTTGAGTTGTATGGCAGCTATAAGATATAGTGGTCCGATTCGGCTGGTTCCAACGAATTTGCTGTACATTTGAATATTAAGTGTCTGTGCAAAGTTGCATCGTGATAGCTTAAAAACTGAGGGACTAGATCCCATATGTTCAGGCAGACAGACGGACATGGCTAGATCAATTTGTTTTGTCATTCTAAGCATACTGGCAGCAACTTTTGGAGGTCTCCGACGCTTCCGTCTATGCGTTCCAAGCTTCAGCACAAACTTAATATTATATTTTCTTCGAAAAGAGTAGAATTATTTAACAAACAGCTAGTAAAACAAAAGTCTTGTTTCATTTGCTGGATTGTTCTTCATTTAGTGAACGTGTTCACTTAAATTTATACATTTTTGATACACAGTTATAGTTTGACAGCGCCCAAACTATTATTTAAATAACTCGTGAATAAGAGTTGCCCGAAGCTGCTTGTGTGTCCAAATACTCCACAGTCCAGCGCCACCCACAAGGGACAAGGTCCAAAATGGCCCGAAAGACCACTTGGGCTCAGTCTGAGATAGCAGCTGCCGTCGCTCAGTGAAAGTATAGAGTCCCACACACACAAAGTCCCACCTACCCCATTTTATTTGCTATTTTGGTGGCTGCGGCAAAAGGTCACGCGACCGCACAGACAGTCGCAAATATCAGCACACAGGCGAGGACTCAGAGGCGTATCCGTCTGATAGCTATTGGTAACTGGTATCTGGTCGGTGTGGTCAGAGCGGTCAGTGTGGTCAGCAGAAGGGCTGCATACACGTATTCTATTTGGTTTTATTGATTTTATAAAAAAGCAGTGTCTACGGCTTTTGGACCTGGCCTAAACTGCTAGAACTCGACTTGAAGCATTTGGCTTTTAATTTCAATTTGACAAGCACTTGGCAGTGTCGTTGTTGCCGTTGTCCCTGTCGTTGTCCTGTCTGTAAGGGTGTCTCCCTCTCTCTCTGTGTATGTTTGTGTGTGTGTGTGTCTTGAGACGTGCCACACAAAAAATACGAACAGCCCCGAAACATAACTGGAATTTTACAATAACTCACGGCATTTGATGACGACTTCTGGTTTTTTTCTGTATATCTCTGCAAGTCTTTGCGGCTCCTGTGGTCTGTCTCTGTCTCTGCCTGCCTCTCTCACTCTCTCATGCTACGTCTTTGTGTGCGTGCATCTGTGTGTGCAGCTTTGTCTTGGCATGAAGCAACATCATGAACGTGAGCTTAAATCTTCGATAACTTTCGTGTTTGTACGTGACTAAAATGCAATGCGCCCACAGAGGGGAAGGTAGCTAAATTTACTGTAGACTACCAAATAGAATAGAAACAAGTGGGAAAGGATTATATTCGGCGTGTCGAAGATTTTATACTCTTTTCGAACCTTTAGACAATTTTCACTCTGCCAACTGCAGCACATTCATTAGCTGTAATAATTTATGTCTTATGATATCAATTTGAATTGAAATATTAAAGTTGATTCCAGTTGTATGGCAGCTATAAGATAAGTGGTCCGATCGGGCCGGCTAAGATCAATGTGATCTATGTTTGAATAATATGTATCTGTGCAAAGTTTCATCGCGATAGCTTTGAAAACATGGGATTGAGGCCAAAACCGTCTTCCAGTTGGATGGCAGTTATAAGATATAGTGATCCGATCTGGCCGGCTCCGATCAATGTAATGTATGTTTGAAGTATAAGTATCTGTGCAAAGTTGCATCGCGATAGCTTTAAAAACATCGGATTTATGGCCAAAACCGACTTAGAGTTGTATGGCAGCTATAAGATATAGTGGTCCGATCCGGCCGGCTCCAAACAATGTGCTGTCCCCTTAAATACTAAGTGTCTGTGCAAAGTTGCAGCGCGATAGCTCAAAAACTGAGGGACAAGTTTGCATACATACAGACAGACAGACAGACGGACATGGCTAGATAAATTTGCTTTGTTTTGCTAAGCATACTGGCAGTAACTTTTGGGGGTCCCAGACGCTTCCTTCTATGTGTTACAAACTTCAGCACAAACTTAATATACTATTTTCTTCGAAAAGAGTATAATAAGTAGAAACAAGTGAGAACGTTGCAGTCGGGCGGAGCCGACTGCGTACTACTCTGATACCATTTTAAGAACTGCTGAACAGAACAGAACATTTTTGCTGGTGTATGGGTGACCCGAAATCGGCCTTCCAAGTTTTTGGTGGCGGGAGGGGCGTGGTCGATCTTAAGAGAAGGTGACTATTTTCCAAATTTAGTGATTTTAGCTCCAAAACTGTGGAAGATATACATTTTCGCGATTTTTGAAGGCGGGAGGGGGCGTGGCCCAACAATTTTTTGGCCGATCTTTAGAGGACTCTTAAATAGGCTTCCGTGTTTCGTGGGGCGGGGTGGCTGGGGTGCGTTATAGTGGGCGTGGCCGGACGGAATCTTTTGGGGTGGTGAGCCCTAGTTTAAATTCCAAAGTTTGGGACTCTAGCTTCAAAATTGCGGGAAATATACACGTGTTATCGAATTGTGCATTCATGTATATCGATTTTCGCGATTACGGGGGCGGGAGTGGGCGAGGTCGAAATTTTTCTGTGATCTGTAAAGGACGTAACCAGTAATAACAAGTGGAGAAGGATTATCTTCGGCGTGCCGAAGATTAAATACTCTTTTCGAACCTTTAAGCAATTTTCACTATTTTTCCGTGACTGCTTATTTAATTCGCAGATATTAATGTCGCATACATATACCCCTACATATAAAATAAAATATATAAAGGTATTCATGTAAACAGGGACGTTTCACTATCTGCAGCTCGTGGACGCGTCCCTTAGCATTCATAAGTTCTACCGAATTTCAAGGCCGCTGTCGGAAATTGAATTGTCATAAAACTTAATCTGAACATACGAGAGCTTATATTCAGAATTTGAGATCCATATTTTTTTTCGCGTGGCATTGGTTTTGCCAATGAATTTAAATTTGTCTTTTGAATTATTCTATTAAAGCTACTTTAAGTATGAAAAAAAAATTTGAAACAATTTAGGAAATTGAAAATAAATGAATTTGATTACAGTTATTATATATTTGAAAAGAAGAATAAGAAAAAAAGAAAATAAATTATCATAGTCGCCGCTGGCACTTGAACCCAGGACCTTTCGCTCACCAGTTCGCAACTTTACCCCTTACGCCACAAGCCGTTTTGTTGATCGCTGACAAAATTGCTTGAAGAGCCGACTGTTACAAATTTCCTTGTTTTGTTTTCCTGCAACCTGCAACTCGCGTTTGTCAGCATTTGTTTTTTCGCGTGGCATTGTTTTTGTTCTAAGCCATTGGAAGCAAATTAATTTGATTACAGTTATATATTTGAAAGGAAGAAAAAGAATAAAGTATTAAATTAAGAATCAGTCGCCGCCGAGGCTCGAACTTGCGAAACTTGCGTTCGTTAGCGCGGCTCTTTACGCCTTACGCCACAAACCGTTTTGATGATCGATGCCAAAATACCTTGAAGAGCAGACTATCAAAAGCTTTCTTGCGCTTGGGTTTGTTTGCTCATATGCACCTGTTTTTTCAAAATATTTAATGACGCATATCTTCGCTGTTTAAGACTCAATCGATTTGCGATTTTACCCATTGATGAGTTATAAGTGTTCAAGTGTACAAGGAAATTTAAGGCAATTGCTTTGAAAACATCGGATTTATGGCCAAAACCGACTTTGAGGTGTATGGCAGCTATAAGATATAGTGGTCCGATCCGGCCGGCTCCGACCAATGTACTGTCCCCTTGAATATTAAGTGTCTGTGCAAAGTTGCATCGCGATAGCTCAAAAACTGAGGGACTAGTTTGCATACATACAGACAGACAGACAGACAGACAGACAGACAGACAGATAGACGGACATGGCTAGATCAATTTGTTTTGTTTTTCTAAGCATACTGGCAGTAACTTTTGGGGGTCTCAGACGCTTCCTTCTATGCGTTACAAACTTCAGGACAAACTTAATATACTATTTTCTTCGAAAAGAGTATAATCAATAAATTAATTTGGGGTTGACAGTTGGACCCTAGGCAGGTCTCCCAATTAAACAGGTGTCCCAATAAATAGCTTGACATATTCAGATCTAACGGATGTGAAGATCTGTACGGTAAGGATAATGTGACATTTATGACCCACATAACAAAGGTTGACCATAAAAAGGTTTGACCCTAAAAAGGTTAGAGCCATAAACAAGCCAACCACACTTGCGGTGGGCTCGGGTTGATTGGTTTACGATCTAATGATAAAACATCAAAGGATCGTGCCGCTAATGATAAGACATCAAAGGATACCGCCACACTTGTGCGCTAGAAATCTTTTTAACGGCTGCAAGCAGTGTGAGTGTAAGTCACACACACACACACAAATCATGAATCATGAATCGACCAATGACTAGCGTCGCGTACCTGCAAAGGGCAACATTTTTAAGGGATGATTAATATATGTATATATATATATAAATATATATATATATATTATATGAGTATATCTAACATACTCTTAAATCCGCTATATGTTTTAATAAAAGATTTTTATACTCTTTTCGAAGAAAATAGTATATTAAGTTTGTCCTGAAGTTTGTAACGCATAGAAGGAAGCGTCTGAGACCCGCAAAAGTTACTGCCAGTATGCTTAGAAAAACAAAACAAATTGATCTAGCCATGTCCGTCTGTCTGTCTGTCTGTCTGTATGTATGCAAACTAGTCCCTCAGTTTTTGAGCTATCGCGATGCAACTTTGCACAGACACTTATTATTCAAGGGGACAGCACATTGGTCGGAGCCGGCCGGATCGGACCACTATATCTTATAGCTGCCATACACCTCAAAGTCGGTTTTGGCCATAAATCCGATGTTTTCAAAGCAATTGCCTTAAATTTCCTTGTACACTTGAACATCCTTATAACTCATCAATGGGTAAAATCGCAAATCGATTGAGTCATAAACAGCGAAGATATGCGTCATTAAATATTTTGAAAAAACAGGTGCATATGAGCAAACAAAGTCAAGCGCAAGAAAGCTTTTGATAGTCTGCTCTTCAAGGTATTTTGTCATCGATCATCAAAACGGTTTGTGGCGTAAGGCGTAAAGAGCCGCGCTAACGAACGCAAGTTTCGAAAGTTCGAGCCTCGGCGGCGACTGATTGTTAATTTAATACTTTTTTCTTTTTCTTCCTTTCAAATATATAACTGTAATCAAATTAATTTGCTTCCAATGGCTTAGAACAAAAACAATGCCACGCGAAAAAACAAATGCTGACAAACGCGAGTTGCAGGTTGCAGGAAAACAAAACAAGGAAATTTGTAACAGTCGGCTCTTCAAGCAATTTTGTCAGCGATCAACAAAACGGCTTGTGGCGTAAGGGGTAAAGTTGTGAACTGGTGAGCGAAAGGTCCTGGGTTCAAGTGCCAGCGGCGACTATGATAATTTATTTTCTTTTTTTCTTATTCTTCTTTTCAAATATATAATAACTGTAATCAAATTCATTTGCTTTCCAATGGCTTAGAACAAAAACAATGCCACGCGAAAAAACAAAAGCTCAGTATAAATCGAGTTTGTCAGCGATTTTTAAAACTGCTTGGTGTAAGCAGTAAAAAGCAAAACAAGAAAGCTTTTGACAGTCTGCTCTTCAAGGGAGTTTGTCAGCGATCATCAAAACGGCTTGTGGCGTAAGGGGTAAAGTTGCGAACTGGTGAGCGAAGGGTCCTGGGTTCAAGTGCCAGCGGCGACTGGTAATTTATTTTCCTTTTTTCTTATTCTTCTTTTCAAATATATAATAGCTGTAATCAAATTCATTTATTTTCAATTTCCTAAATTGTTTCAAATTTTTTTTCATACTTAAAGTAGCTTTAATAGAATAATTCAAAAGAAAAATTTAAATTCATTGGCAAAACCAATGCCACGCGAAAAAAAATATGGATCTCAAATTCTGAATATAAGCTCTCGTATGTTCAGATTAAGTTTTATGACAATTCAATTTCCGACAGCGGCCTTGAAATTCGGTAGCACTTATGAATGCTAAGGGACGCGTCCACGAGCTGCAGATAGTGAAACGTCCCTGTTTACATGAATACCTTTATATATTTTATTTTATATGTAGGGGTATATGTATGCGACATTAATATCTGCGAATTAAATAAGCAGTCACGGAAAAATAGTGAAAATTGCTTAAAGGTTCGAAAAGAGTATTTAATCTTCGGCACGCCGAAGATAATCCTTCTCCACTTGTTTTTTAATGGATTTGGGTCTATTTCACAACATTATTTGACATTGATTTATGATAATGACCACTGATAATGGCCATCAATTATGATCCCTGTTTCTTAATTGGTCCAAATGCTTGATCAAGCTTTTTTTCTCGCATTAAATCGCTCACATTGAGCTTATAACTCTCTTTATTTCTTTCTAATTCATCATTCATATGAAAGCTTTCCTCGCTTGTTTCATTAGGTTGTGACATTTGCTCGTCCATAGCGTCATAAAATATATTACTATTATTTTCAGCATCTTGCTTAGTTTCGTTTTTATTTTTTATATCTAGATCTAATGGCTTGACAGATAACTTTCCTTTTACAATTTTACGCAAAGGTTCTGTTATGGGCTTAAATGTTTCTTCCAATTGGATTTCATTTGCAGTTCGATTCAATCTAATACTTTGAAATTTTCTTTTCAGAGCGTTTCTTGTTTTAGATAATTCAATCAGTAAATTCTCCTTCATTTTGAATATTTCAACCGAATAGCTATAGAACCGGTCAAGAACAGCTTCCACAGAAAACAGCTTTTATAAAAACTGTTTTTCTTTTAACAGGTCTGATTTTGTTTGTTGTTTTTTTAAACATATATAAAGGTATTCATGTAAACAGGGACGTTTCACTATCTGCAGCTCGTGGACGCGTCCCTTAGCATTCATAAGTGCTACCGAATTTCAAGGCCGCTGTCGGAAATTGAATTGTCATAAAACTTAATCTGAACATACGAGAGCTTATATTCAGAATTTGAGATCCATATTTTTTTTCGCGTGGCATTGGTTTTGCCAATGAATTTAAATTTTTCTTTTGAATTATTCTATTAAAGCTACTTTAAGTATGAAAAAAAAATTTTAAACAATTTAGGAAATTGAAAATAAATGAATTTGATTACAGCTATTATATATTTGAAAAGAAGAATAAGAAAAAATGAAAATAAATTACCAGTACGGCTGGATCGGATCACTATATCTTATAGCTGCCATACAACTCGAAGTCGGTTTTGGCCATATATCCCATGTTTTTAAAGCTATCAGTGATACAACTTTGCACAGATACCTATTATTCAAAGAGACATCACATTGGTTGGAGC
>JAWNLL010000004.1:0-21132 GCA_035042425.1 Drosophila flavopinicola | reverse complement strand
TGTTGTAGTCTCTGATATCTGTGTGTTCATACAGACAGACGGACAGACAGACGGACATGGCTAAATCGACTCGACTGTTGATACTGATCAAGAATATATATACTTTATATTGCCGGAGATGCTTCCTTATGCCTGTTACATACTTTTGCACAAAACCATAATACCCTTTTTACCCATTTTTAATGGGTTCAGGGTATAAAAAGTGTCTGTGCAAAGTTGCATCGCGATAGCTCAAAAACTGAAGGACTAGATCAATTTGTTTTGTTTTTCTTAGCATACTGGCAGTAACTTTTGGGGGTCTCCGACGCTTCCTTCTATGCGTTACAAACTTCAGCACAAGCTTAATAGACTATTTTCTTCGAAAAAGTATAAAAATCTGAAATGTACACAATAACAAGTAAGAGTGCTCTAGTCGTGAGTGCCCGACTACGAGATACCCTGAACCCAGTCCTCACAATCATTCATACTAATAATATAAACACACACATGCTGCAGTACAAGCAGTACAAGCGGTTTAAGCAGTTAGCTTGCTTTTTCGCTGAGCCCCACACAATGGAAAGTTAAATCTTAAATAACTTCTGTGTTTATTGTCCGATGTTATTGAAATTTTTGGGGCAAACAATTGTCATCAATATGTGTGACCAAACCAAATTGCAAGGTCGTACCCTCAAAAATACGTTTTTTGATATTTTGGGGGGTTTGGGGGATGGTATCCAAAAAGTGAAATATTTTTTACATGTGTATGCTATTCGAGATTATACATGCCAAATTTGGGGCCTCTAGCTGTTATAACTTTGAAGTTATGTCCCAAAAACTCTAGTCTGAAATCGAAATTTATCGATAACTTTTAAACGGTACGAGTTATCATAAAATGAAATAAATTTGATCTGTCCCGGCACTACGAGAACTTATATTCCAAATATGAAGTCTCTAGCTCTTGTAGTCTCTGATATCCGCGTGTTCATACAGACGGACGGACGGACGGACGGACGGACGGACAGACAGACAGACGGACATGGCTAGATCGACTCGGCTGTTGATACTGATCAATAATATATATACTTTATATGGTCGGAGATGCTTCCTTATGCCTGTTACATACATTTGCACAAAACCATAATACCCTTTTTACCCATTTTTAATGGGTTCAGGTATAAAAAATTATGCGTTTTATTTAACAAATAAAAGAACAACAAGTAAGAGTGCTCTAGTCGGGAGTGCCGGACTACGAGATACCCTGAACCCAGCCCTTACAATCATTCGTACTAATCTAACTCACACATGCTGCAGTACAAGCAGTGCAAGCAGTCTAAGCAGTAAGCTTGATTCTTTACAGAGCTCCACACAATGGAAAGTTAAATCCTTAAAAACGTCTGTGTTTATCACCCGATCTTATTGAAATTTTTTGGGCACAGACTGGGCAATAAAATGTGTGACCAAACCAAATTGCAAGGCCATAACTTCAAGAATGAGTTTTTGAACTTTGGGAGGATTGAGGGTGGTATCCAAAAAGTGAAATATTTGTTACATGTGTATGCTATTCGAGATTATACATGCCAAATTTGGGGTCTCTAGCTTTTATAACTCTGAAGTTATGTCCCAAAAACACTAGTCTAAAATCAAAATTTATCGATAACTTTTGAATGCGATGAGTTATCGATCAAATGAAATAAACTTGATCTGTCCCGGGATTAGGAGAACTTATGTTCCAAATATGAAGTTTCTAGCTCTTGTAGTCTCTGATATCTGTGTGTTCATACAGACGGACAGACAGACGGACATGGCTAGATCGACTCGGCTGTTGATACTGATCAATAATATATATACTTTATATGGTCGGAGATGCTTCCTTAGCCTGTTACATACTTTTGCACAAAACCTTTTTACCCATTTTTAATGGGTTTAGGGTATAAAAACAAGTGGGGAAGGATTTTCTTCGGCGTGCCGAAGATTTTATACTTTTTCGAACCTTTGTAGCCAATTTTCACTCTGCCAACTCCACCACTGAAAATATTGAATCCTAGCTATTTTATTTTTGAAAAAAAAAAATTGTAAGGAATGGGAAAAAAATTAAAATAAATGATCAGACGCCGCTGGCAATCGAGCCGGCGCGAACTCGCGTTTGTCAGCGCAGCACTCTACTACATACACCACCTAGCCGTTTTGAAAATCGACAACAAACTAGACTATACTGAGCGTTGTTTTCGCGTAACATTGTTTATAGTCTTTTTGAAGGAAATAGTATATTAAGTTTGTGCTGAAGTTTGTAACGCATTGAAGGAATCGTCGGAAACCCCCATAAGTTACTGTCAGTATGCTTAGAATGACAAAACAAATTGATCAGGCCATTTTCGTCTTTCTGTCTGTACGTATGCAAACTAGTCCCTCAGTTTTTGAGCTATGGCGATGCAACTTTCCGCAGATACTTATTATTCAAACTTACATCACATTGACCGGAACCGGTCAGATCGGATCACTATATCTTATAGCCGCCATACAACTCTATGTCGGTATTAGCCATATATCCGATGCTTTTAAAGCTATCGCAATGAAGCCTTGCACAGATACTTATTTTTCAAAGGTATATCACATTGATCGGAGCCGGCCGGAACGGCTCACAATACCTTATAGCTGACATACGACTGGCAATGAATTAAATATTTAAAAAAACAAAAAAATAAATGTTACGCGCTAAAATGATTTATTACAGCATATGAAATTTCAAAAAGTTCGAAAAGAGTATAAAAACTTTGGTACGCCGAAGATAATCTTTTCCCACTTGTTATACTCTTTTCGAAGAAAATAGTATATTAAGCTTGTGCTGAAGTTTGTAACGCATAGAAGGAAGCGTCGGAGACCCCAAAAAATTACTGCCAGTATGCTTAGAATGACAATACAAATTGATCTAGCCATGTCCATCTGTCTGTCTGTAGGTAGGCAAACTAGTCCCTCAGTTTTTGAGCTATCGCAATGCAACTTTGCACAGACACCTATTATTCAAGGGGACAGCACATTGGTCGGAGCCGGCCAAATCAGACCACTATATCTTATAGTTGCCATACAACTTGAAATCGGTTTTGGTCATAAAACCAATGTTTTCGAAGCTATCGCGATAAAAATTTGCACATATACTTATTATTCAAACATACATCTCATTGATCGGAGCCGAGCTGATCGGATCACTATATCTTATAGCTGCCATACAACTCGAAGTCGGTTTTGGCCATAAATCTGATGTTTTCAAAGCAAGTGCATTAAATTTACTTGTACACTTGAACATCCCTTTAACTCATCAATTGGTAAAACTGCAAAACGATTGAGTCATAAATAGCGAAGATATGCGTCATTAAATATTTCGAAAGAACAGGTGCATATGAGCAAACAAAGTCAAGCGCAAGTAAGCTTTTGATAGTCTGCTCTTCAAGGTATATTATCATCGATCATCAAACCGGTTTGTGGCGTAAGGAGTAAAGTAACGCCCTGGCAAACTAAAGCTCGCTGGTTCGATTGCCAGCGCCAACTGGACATATATTTTCACTTTTTTCTTATTTTTCTTTTTAAATATAAAATAACTGTAATCAAATTCATTTGCAACTGTTGAAAACTAAGGTTCTAATATTGTGAAATTAATAAACACTGTATGTGTTATTCGTTTGGCTCTATATTTCAATTAATTGAGCTTCTTTTCAAATCGCAACACTGACACCACATTTACACGGTTTCAAGTACAAAACAAATGAGAACGAAAACACTTCAAGTGTGACCAAACTATGTGTTTGTATAAATACTCAATATGGTATTCAATAATGGTATTTTTGTAAGTTTCAATAGGGATATTCCAACACGCCCCCTCAAAAATAACATTCATAGTTATTAAACTAACAATTTTAAAAATAATATTCATTTGTAATTACCATTTCAACAAGAACAACAAGAACAATAAGAACAACAAGAACAACAAGAACAACAACAACGACAACAACGACAACAACGACAACAACAACAACAACAACGACAACAACAACGACAACAACGACAACAACAACAACAACGACAACAACAACAACAACGACAACAACGACAACAACAACAACAAGAACAACAAGAACAACAAGAACAACAAGAACAACAAGAACAATAAGAACAACAAGAACAACAAGAACAACAAGAACAACAAGAACAACAAGAACAACAAGAACAACAAGAACAACAAGAACAACAAGAACAACAAGAACAACAAGAACAACAAGAACAAGAACAATGACAATGACAATGACAATGACAATGACAATGACAATGACAATGACAAGGTACTGGATCCTAGGTTAATCGGCCGCGCCCATTATTACGCCCACCAGCCCCCCCACCCAAAATTATTTGAAATGCTTATATCTCCCGCAGTTTTGGAGCTAAGGTCATGTATTACTGTGACGTCCTCTACAGATCCCAAAAAAAAACGACCACGCCCACTCCCGCCCCCGTAATCGCGAAAATCGATGTACATGAATGCACAATTCGATAACACGTGCATATTTCCCGCAATTTTGAAGTTAGAGTCCCCAAATTTTGAATTTAGACTAGGCAGGACCACCCCAAAAGATTCCGTCCTGAATTATCCGGCCACGCCCACTAGAACGCCCCCAGCCCCCACGAAACACGGTAGCCTATATCTCGCACAGTTTAAGAGCTAGGGCCACCAAACTTTGAGTGTAGACTTCTGGCCAAGTCCTCTAAAGATCGGCAAAAATTTGGGGGCCACGCCCTCTCCCCCCCCCCCAAAAATCGCGAAAATGTATATCTTCCACAGTTTTAGAGCTAGAGTCAAGAAATTTGTGAGATAGACTTCTTGTCACTCCCTCTAAAGATCGGCCAACATTTTTGGGGCTACGCCCCCTACCGCCCCCAAAAATCGCGAAAGCTTATATCTTCCACAGTTTTAGAGCTAAAGTCACCAAAATTGGAAGATAGACTTCCTGTCGCCCCCTCTAAAGATCGGAAAACATTTTGGGGTCACGCCCCCTCCCGCACCCAAAAATCGCGAAATTGTATATCTTCCACAGTTTTAGAGCTAAAATCACCAAATTTGGAAAATAGACTTCTGGTCACCCCTTCTTAAGATCGACCACGCCCCTCCCGTCCCCAAAAACTTGGAAGGCCGATTTCGGGTCACCCATACACCAGCAAAAATGTTCTGTTTACTTGCTTTCAGCTGTTCTTAAAATTATATCAGAGTATTACGCAGTCGGCTCCGCCCGACTGCAACGTTCTCACTTGTTAGGAATTTAATTTGTTCATTTAATTTATGTAATATGTCATGCTCTAGTTCTGGGGTTTGAGTGTTATGACGATTTTGATTATTTGATTTTAGCAAATTGAAGGGATTTTAATTGATTACTGGGCAATATTTTAGAAGCTTTAACATAATAATAATACAAAATATTATGAATAAAATAAA
Source organism: Drosophila flavopinicola (assembly GCA_035042425.1). Classification (NCBI taxonomy): domain Eukaryota; kingdom Metazoa; phylum Arthropoda; class Insecta; order Diptera; family Drosophilidae; genus Drosophila; species Drosophila flavopinicola. Next base: position 15,677 of record JAWNLL010000004.1, on the reverse strand, counting down.
TGTGATTTTTAAATGATTACTTTCTAGTTTAATAACAATTTTTGAATTTTGTAATTTCAATTCAGTGTTATTAGTAAGTTGAGATTCAGAAATTATGTAGCTTGTAAATTTATTGTGTTTTACATAGTTTAGAATTTTTTCTTTTTCATTAATATAGGTAATGTTATTTTTAGTTACAATGGTTTTAAAAGTAATAAGATAAGTGCCTGTAAGCCAAGTTTCATTTATACAATTTGTGCCTGACACTAAAATAGCGCTGTCTGTTATAATTTCCATTGGTTTGTTTTTTTTTTCTCATATTTTTATACAGCTTGCAAACTGTTTATTAAGGAGATTAACAAAACAATTTGGATCAAATTTAATACGGGCAAAACTATTATATATTTCTCTTTTAAAATTTTCGATGAGATAAAAAGTGTTATTACATTTAGCAACTTTATCATATACAAATAATTTTCCATCTCTCTGGGATATGGCTTTAGCGTGATATAACTTACAATTATAATTAGTAGTTGGATATTTGATAAAAATCTATGATTAAACCTTGAAATGAAACAATTAAAAAGAGGAAACAACCAAAAGATTGATTAAAGTGATATTTAATGTCTCGTGATTGAATATATTCATCATATCCTGTTTATTTAAAATTTTTTTGTTTAATATTGTGGCTTTTGAGAATGTGATAGTATCCAGCAGATTTTGTAGATCAAGTGATAATAGCATAAGTCGATATTTTTTCAATAATAATTCCTGATTAAATTTAATATCTTTTAAAAGATTTGTAATTTTAGTAACTTCTTTGAAAATTGAGGAATTAATTTGATTTTGTTTATTATTATTTTGAATAAGTTCATTGATTTTAGTTTGAATAGTTAACACGTCATCATGATCTGGTGTTCCTGTGATCCATTTAAAAATGGTACCTAATTCATTCATACTGCGCTTAAAAATTTTGTGAGGTGTTAGTTGTGAAAGAAGTGTTTTGATTAAATTTAATTCCATGGTTACTTCCCAATCAATGGTATTATTTTTGTTCTGAAAAAAATTTAACTGTTTTTAAAAAATATCATTATAAAAGCTTAGATAAGTAACGTGAAAAGCTTCTCCATATGTTTCGTATAATAAAAGATTATCTGTATAGTCCTCCATTGAGTAATTGATTATATCAGAACCGCAAAACGTCAATAAAACAAGTGGAGAAGGATTATCTTCGGCGTGCCGAAGATTAAATACTCTTTTCGAACCTTAAAGCAATTTTTACTATTTTTCCGTGACTGCTTATTTAATTCGCAGATATTAATGTCGCATACATATACCCCTACATATAAAATAAAATATATAAAGGTATTCATGTAAACAGGGACGTTTCACTATCCGCAGCTCGTGGACGCGTCCCTTAGCATTCATAAGTGCTACCGAATTGAACAATATACAAGTTTCAGTTTTTCCAAAGAGTCAAAACTACATTACATATGTATACTACAATATACATACCAAATTTTGTGCCTGTTGCTCTTATACCTTTCAAGGCTGCTGTCGGAACTTGAATTGTCATAAAACTTAATCTGAACATACGAGAGCTTATATTCAGAATTTGAGATCCATATTTTTTTTCGCGTGGCATTGGTTTTGCCAATGAATTTAAATTTTTCTTTTGAATTATTCTATTAAAGCTACTTTATGTATGAAAAAAAGAAAATTAGAAGCAATTTAGGAAATTGAAAATAAATTAATTTGATTACAGCTATTATATATTTGAAAAGAAGAATAAGAAAAAATGAAAATAAATGACCAGTCCGCCGCTGGTCTTGAACCCAGGACCTTTCGCTCAACAGTTCGCAACCTTACCCCTTACGCCACAAGCCGTTTTGATGATCGCTGACAAAATCCCTTGAAGAGCAGACTGTCAAAAGCTTTCTTGTTTTGCTTTTTACTGCTTACACCAAGCAGTTTTAAAAATCGCTGACAAACGCGATTTATACTGAGCTTTTGTTTTTTCGCGTGGCATTGTTTTTGTTCTAAGCCATTGAAAGCAAATGAATTTGATTACAGTTATTATATATTTGAAAAGAAGAATAAGAAAAAATAAAAATAAATGACCAGCCGCCGCTGGTCTTGAACCCAGGACCTCTCGCTCACCAGTTCGCAACTTTACCCCTTACGCCACGAGCCGTTTTGATGATCGCTGACAAAATTGCTTGAAGAGCCGACTGTTACAAATTTCCTTGTTTTGTTTTCCTGCAACCTGCAACTTGCGTTTGACAGCATTTGTTTTTTTTCGCGTGGCATTGTTTTTGTTCTAAGCCATTGGAAGCAAATTAATTTGATTACAGTTATATATTTGAAAGGAAGAAAAAGAAAAAAGTATTAAATTAACAATCAGTCGCCGCCGAGGCTCGAACTTGCGAAACCTGCGCGTTCGTTAGCGCGGCTCTTTACGCCTTACGCCACAAACCGTTTTGATGATCGCTGACAAAATACCTTGAAGAGCAGACTATCAAAAGCTTTCTTGCGCTTGACTTTGTTTGCTCATATGCACCTGATTTTTCAAAATATTTAATGACGCATATCTTCGCTGTTTATTACTCAATCGATTTGCGATTTTACCCATTGATGAGTTATAAGGATGTTCAAGTGTACAAGGAAATTTAAGGCAATTGCTTTGAAAACATCGGATTTATGGCCAAAACCGACTTTGAGGTGTATGGCAGCTATAAGATATAGTGGTCCGATCCGGCCGGCTCCGACCAATGTGCTGTCCCCTTGAATAATAAGTGTCTGTGCAAAGTTGCATCGCGATAGCTCAAAAACTGAGGGACTAGTTTGCATACATACAGACAGACAGACAGACAGACAGACAGACAGACAGACAGACGGACATGGCTAGATCAATTTGTTTTGTTTTTATAAGCATATTGGCAGTAACTTTTGGGGGTCTCAGACGCTTCCTTCTATGCGTTACAAACTTCAGGACAAACTTAATATACTATTTTCTTCGAAAAGAGTATAACAAATAAACCAAACAAAACGTTCATTCTAAAAATATATGTAAAAAATGAGTATAAATGAACAAAAATTTGATATTATCCTTATGAATTATACGATCTCTATTGTTTATTATACTTTTTTCGAAGAAAATAGTATATTAAGTTCGTGCTGATGTTTGTAACGCATAGAAGGAAGCGTCGGAGACCCCCAAAAGATACTGCCAGTATGCTTAGAATGACACAACAAATTGATCTAGCCATGTCCGTCTGTCTGTCTGTATGTATGCAAACTAGTCCCTCAGTTTTTGAGCTATCGCGATGCAACTTTGCACAGACACTTATTACTCGAGGGGACAACACATTGGTCGGAGCCGGCCGGATCGGACCACTATATCTTATAGCTGCCATACAACTTGAACTCGGTTTTGGTCATATATCCGATGTTTTCAAAGCAATTGCTTTAAATTTCCTTGTACACTTGAACATCCTAATAACTCATCAATGAGTAAAATTGCAAAACGATTGAGTCATAAATAGCGAAGATATGCGTCATTAAATATTTAAAAAAAAACAGGTGCATATGAGCAAACAAACCCAAGCGCAAAAAAGCTTTATATAGTCTGCTCTTCAAGGGATTTTGTCATCGATCATTGAAACGGCTTGTGGCGTAAGGGTTAAGTGACGCCCTAGCAAACGAAAGGTCTGAAGTAGAGGTGGAGAACTATCGATAGTCGGCACCATCGATAGTGGACGATAGTTTTTCGAAAAACATCGATATTCTATCGATAGTTTTCGATAGTGAACTGAGTTACAGAAATTGGTTTAATTTGATTTAAGCAATACATATATTATATCATTAGTACATATTTATTCTTTAGTACATATTTTTAACGAAAAATTTGTTTTAATTCAATTCAATTATTTTTTTAAACAATACTTATATTATTTCTTTATAAGCCAAAAATTCTTATTTAAGAAAAGCAACATATTAATATGTTTTTCCTTAAGGCGAGTCCTCCTATCAGAGACGATTTGTCCAGCCTTGCTGAACATGCGTTCGGATTCTACAGACGTCGCTGGCACGCATAAATATTTGAACATGAGGATTTTTATTAAATCGAATTCATTTTCGTTGACCTGAAAAATAGGAACATAATAAGTTTTTTTTGTAAAATATTATTTAAATATATTTATATTTACTTTTATCCAAAGCAGTGGATCAGTCTCCTCCGTGGCAATTGACCTCTCCAAATACTGACGTTTTATTATTATGGCATTAGTACGAGCGGTATTTTTTTTTCCATTGCCTTTTCTTGTAAGAAATCAAAAAACGTCGACTCTTCCTTTTTGGTTCCACCAGTATCTTCATCATGTTGAGGTTCTTGATGCGATACATTAACTAACTCATTTTCCAAACACGCAGACGCTTGATCAGCATTCAAAGCACTTTGAAACCCGTGCTTTTTGAATCTAGGATCCAGTATAGTGGCCATTCTTGTGACTGTTCTTTGCTCGTATACAAAAAGTCTTGATTTAATTGAATTTAACAAAACATTTTGAAACAGCTTTCCTTCAACGGTGATTAACTCTTTTGATGACTGCTCCACTTTTCGGCATAATCCGTACACCATTGGAATTATTAGTGACACAGTCACATATTTTGCTCCTGAAATTTTTTCAGTTGCATTTTGGAATAATTTTAATATTTTATGAATATCCTTTAAAATGTTAATTTCGTCGACATTAAAAGGTAAAGATGCATTTGAAGTTTCAAGCAATACTTTGGAAATTGCATCTTTTGTTTGTAGAATGCGCTCAATCATAAAATAAAAACTGTTCCACCTCGTTGGAACTTCTTGTAATAAAGTGTACGGAGTTTCAGTATCCTGTGCAATTCTAAACTTTTCCATTGAAATGGAACTTTTTTTAAAAAATCTGACTATTGTCTTACACTTTTCGAATAAATTTCTTAAAGTAATATTTTCTTTCCCTACTTTTAAGCCATCTTGGACCACTAGGTTTAAAGTATGCGCGAAGCATGGCAGATTTCTTATTTTTAGTAATTCACATGCTTTTAGCATTGAACTTGCATTGTCTGTAACAATGCAACAGGTTTTTTCAAAAACGTTCCATTTAGTCAACACATCCTTTAGAGTTTCTGCAATATTTTGAGCAGAATGATTTGTTGTGTCTTTTAGTTTTGTTGTCTCTAGCGAAGCTGATTGTAATGTGTAATTGTACACAAAGTGTGCTGTGACTGTCAAGTAATTATCATTTGCACTTGATGTCCAACCATCACATGTTATGGCAACATTATGTGCGTCCTTAATAATTGATTTCAATTCAGCAACGCTTTCCGAAAACATATTTTTCATAAGGACATCTCGTACATACGTTTTGCTAGGAATTTTATATCTTTGGTCCAATATTTGCGAGTACCTTACAAATCCTTCATTTTCGACAATGTTGAACGGCTGAACATCCACAGCAATCATAATTGTTAATTCCCTATCAATTTCTTTCTTGCGCCTTGAATTACTATCGTAGAGAATGGCCCTCTTAAAATATGATGATATAGAATGCGTGCTTGATCTGCAGCTGCTGCTTGTTGACGCACTTAAATTGAATGGGTTGGAGTCTGTTGTGTTGGTTTCCCTGCTTACTTCCAGAGAAGGAGCATCCAAGCCGGGATGAAACCGTTTTAAATGGTCTTTTAAATTAGACGTGTTGCCACTCGTCTTGTTTTCTTTTCCGCAGTTAAGGCATTTGGCAAATTTTTTATCATCAGATCTCTTAAAGTATTTCCAAACCCTTGATATACCCTTTTTCCTTTTTTGGGTTTTGTCCTTTTTACTGGGGCTAAGGTCGGAGTCTGTGCTGCTGCAAACACATGCCACCGCTGCATCAACGCTTGCAACGCTAGACGCTGGCGAACTGCTTCTTTTCACTTTAAAGAAACACAAACGTTTAGTGTTTTTTAGTTAACATTGCTAATACTTAAATTTATTTACCTTTGTCAACTCTTGACAAGAATTTATCCATTTTTTTTGTATCACACACTCTTTTCACTTTTAAATTAAATAGACGCCAATAGAAATGTGCGCTTTTTTGGTGATGTGTAGAGCATTTACTAAAAACTATCGAACAATATCGATAGTGACGAATTACTATCGATGGTGTCTCGATAGTGCCAAACCATCGATAGTGCCGATAGTGCCATCGATAGTTCTCCACCTCTAGTAGAGGCCCCAAAATTGGCATGTATAATCTCGAATAGCATACACATGTAACAAATATTTCACTTTTTGGATACAACCCCCAAATCCACCGAAAAGTTCAACAACATTTTTGAAGGTACGATCTTGCAATTTGTTTTGGTCACACATATTATTTACAATTGTATGCCCCAAAAATTTCAATAAGATCGGACAATAAACACAGAAGTTATTTAAGATTTAACTTTCCATTGTGTGGGGCTCAGTAAAAAGCAAGCTAACTGCTTAAACCGCTTACACTGATTGTACTGCTTGTACTGCAGCATGTGTGTGTTTAGATTAGGATGAATGATTGTAAGGACTGGGTTCAGGGTATTTCGTAGTCGGGCACTCCCGACTAAATCACTCTTACTTGTTATACCCTGAACCCATTAATAATAGGTAAAAAGGGTATTATGGTTTTGTGCAAGAGTATGTAAAAGGCATAAGGAAGCATCTCCGACCATATAAAGCCATGTCCGATTTAGCCATGTCCGTCTGTCTGTCTGTCTGTCTGTCCGTCCGTCCGTCCGTCCGTCTATCTGTATGAACACGCGGATATCAGAGACTACAAGAGCTAGAGACTTCATATTTGGAATATAAGTTCTCGTAATCCCGGGACAGATCAAGTTTATTTCATTTTATCGATAGCTCGTCCCGTTTAAATGTTATCGATAAATTTCGATTTCAGACTAGCGTTTTTGGGCCTTAACTTGCAATTTGGTTTGGTCACACATTTTATAGCCAATGTCCTACAAATTTTAGAAAGATCGGACAATAAACACAGAAGTTATTTAAGATTTTACTTTCCATTGTGTGGGGCTCAGTGAAAATGCAAGCTAACTGCCTAAACTGCTTGCACTGCTTGCAGTATGTGTGTTTGTATGTATGCACAGTATTAAGCAAGTATGAATGGATGTCAGAACTGGGTTCAGGGTATCTCCGACTAGAGCACTCTTACTTGTTTTATTATACTCTTTTCGAAGAAAAAAGTATATTAAGTTTGTGCTGAAGTAACGCATAAAAGAAAGCGTCTGAGAGCCCCAAAAGTTACTGCCAGTATGCCTAGAAAAACAAAACAAATTGATCTAGCCATGTGCGTCTGTCTGTCTGTATGTATGCAAACTAGTCCCTCGATGCAACTTTGCACAGACACTTCTTATTCAAAGAAACACCACATTGGTCGGTGCTTATAGCTGCCATACAACTCTTAATCGGTTTTGGTCATTTATCCGATGTTTTCGAAGAAATTGCTTTTAATTTCCTTGTATACTTGAACATCCCCATAACTCATCAATTGGTAAAATTGCAAAGCGATTGAGTCATAAATAGCGAAGATATGCGTCATTAAATATTTTTATTAAAGTGGCGCTGACAAACGAAAGGTCCTGGGTACGAGTTTCAGCGGCGGCTGATCATTTATTTTAATTTTTTTCTTATTCTTCCTTTCAATTATAAAATAACTTTGATCAAATTCATTTGCTACCAATGTCTTAGAACAAAAACAATGCCACGCAAAAAAACAAATACTCAGTGTATTCGAGTTTGTCAGCGATGTTTAAAACTGCTTGGTGTAAGTAGTTGAGTGCTGCGTTGACAAACGCGAGTTGCAGGTTGCAGGATAACAAAACAAGTTAGCTTTTGACAGTCTGCTCTTCTACGCAGAGCGCGGACGAATGGCGCACGAACTGTTGTTATGTTATTTAACGACTGCTGCCGCATTGCTTTGGCAGTTTTATTGAAAACTCTTAAATTATCTTAATATTATTTGTATTAAGCTTAATCTTACCTAGGACAATATCTAGGTACACATTTGCAGTTACAATCGCGTCTAGACTCATTATCCAAGTTTAGGAGAACTCTTATCGCTTGCTTACATGTTTATTGTGGTCACTTACCGTGCCGCGTGCGTGCATATCGCACTTACATACTTTTCTTGTCTATAAGAGTCCTGTTTAACTATGATAAGATTGAACAAAATGCGTCATTAAATATTATGAAAGAACAGGTGTAAACGAGCAAATAAGTTGATTACAGTCTGCTCTTTAAGCGAGTTTGTAATCGATTGTCAAAACAGTTCAGTAGCGTAAGTGATAAAGTGACGCGCTGTCAAACGGGAGAACGAGGTTCGACCCCATCGACGACTTGTCATTTATTTTAATTTTTTTCTCATTCTTGTTTTCAAATACAAAATAACTGTAATCAAAAGATAAATTAATTTGTTACCAATGTCTTTTGACCAAAACAATGCCACGCGTAAAAACGTCCTGTACAATCGAGCTAGTCCGCGATTTTTAAAACGATTTGGTGTTGTAAGTGGTAAAGGGCTGCGCTGACTAACGGAAGCACTCGGTTCAAATCCCAGTAGCGACATAATATATTTTCACTTTTTATACTCTGATACCGAAGGTACTCATAATATATTGGTTTTTTTCGGATGTCCGTCAGGCCGTGCGTCTGTCCGTCTGTCTGTCTTATGTGTTGTGTTATGATTATATCTATCTGCTTCAGATCAAGTTTGTTTCAACTACTGTTTCACGCCTACTGGGAGGCTGGCAAATCGATAACATGTAAAAACACCTCAAATCACAAATCGATTAAACGTGAATATCTCTCACAATTTTGAAGCTATAGTAATCAAATTTGCTAGATATATTGCTGGTGACCTCCCGAAAAAAATGAATGTTAGGTTTATCGACCACGCCCATTATTACGCCCACCAGCCCCCCTCCAAATTTAATTTGAAATGCTTATATCTCCCGCAGTTTTAGAGCTAAGGTCACCATTTTCGGAATATATATTACTGGTGACGTCCTCTACAGATCACAAAAAAATTTCGACCACGCCCACTCCCGCCCCCGTAATCGCGAATATCGATATACATGAATGCACAATTCGATAACACGTGTATATTTCCCGTAATTTTGAAGCTAGAGTCCCCAAATTTGAAATTTAGACTAGGGCTGACCACCCCAAAAGATTCCAGCCTGGATTTTCCGGACACGCCACCTCCCGCCCTCCCAAAAGTAGTGAAAGCTTATATCTTCCACAGTTTTAGAGCTAGAGTCACCAAATTTGGAATATAGACTTCTGGTCACCCCCTCTTAAGATCGACCACGCCCCCTCCCGTCCCCAAAAACTTGAAAGGCCGATTTCGGGTCACCCATACACCAGCAAAAATGATCTGTTCACTTGCTTTCAGCTGTTCTTAAAATGGTATCAGAGTATTACGCAGTCGGCTCCGCCCGACTACAACGTTCTCACTTGTTTCTTATTAGTTTTATCAAATATTTAACAGCTTGAATTTAATATTTCAAAAGAAAAATTCAAATTTGTTTTACGGCAGCTATAAGATATAGTGGTCAGATCTGGCCAGCTCCGACCAATGTACTGTCCCTTCGAATAAAAGGTCTCTGTGCAAAGTTTTATAGCGATAGCTTAAAAATTGAGGGACTAGTTTGCATACATACATACAGAAAGAAGGACATGGCCAGATAAATTGGTAACTATTGGGGGTCTCCGACGCTTCGTTCTATGCATTACGCACTTCAGCACAAAGTTAATATAGTATTTGCTTTGAAAAGAGTATAAACACACACACAATAAACAAAGTAATGTAAGTAGTGTGGCCATTTCTTAAAAAAAATTGTTCAAAAATTGTTACTTCTCCATAAAAAAATTTAATATAAAACAAGTGGGGAAAGATTATCTTCAGCATGCCGAAGGTTTTATACTCTTTTCGAACCTTTCCACACTGCCAACTGCACCACCGAAATATTTAATGATGCATATCTTTGCTTATTATAACTGAATCGATTTGAAATTTTAAACATTGATGAGTTATGAGGATGTTCAAGTGTACAAGGAAATTTAAGGCGATAGCTTTGAAAAGATCGGATATATGGCCAAACCCGACTTCCAGATGTATGGCAGCTATAATATATAGTAGACCGATCAATGTTCTGGCTATTTAAATAATAAGTGTCTGTGCAAAGTTTCATCGCGGTACCTCAAAAACTGAGAGGCATATATACAAACTGACAGAAGGACATTGCTAGATCAATTTGTTTTGTCATTCTAAGCATACTGGTAGTAGCTTTTGTGGTCTCCGCCGCTTTCTTCTATGAGTTACAAACTTCAGCACAAACTTAATATACTATTTTCTTCGAAAAGAGTATAACAAGTTAGAGTGATCTAGTCGGGAGTGCCCGACTAGGAGATACTATAAGCCCAGATCTAACATTAATTTATACTTACCTATCACATATTTTCGAACATTCATATACTGCAAGCAGTTTAAGCAGTTGGCATGCTTCTTTACTGAGCACCACACTATGGAAAGTTAAATTGTTAACCAATTTGCAAGGTCAGACCTTCAAAACTGCGGTTTTTTTAGTTCTTAGGGGAAGGGGGGGTGTTATCCAAAAAGTTAAATATTAGTTACATTTGTATCGAGATGCCAAATTTGGGGCCCTTATAACTTTTAAGTTATGGTCCAAAAGCACTGGTATAAAATCGAAATTTCGAGATAACTTTTGAACGGGTTGAGTTATCGAGTTAAATAAACTTGATAAACTTGATTCGCCCCGGGACTACTAGAACTTCTATTCTAAATATGGAGGTTTTAGCTCTTATAGTCTCTGATATCCGCGTGTTCATACAGACAGACGGACGTACAGACAGACGGACAGACAGACGGACATAGCTAGATCGACTCGGCTGTAGATACTGATCAATAATACCCTCTTTACCCATTTGTATTGGGTTCAGGGCATAACAATTGTTTGAATTTTAACGGGTGTTAATAAAGTAAATCTTTGCGGGAAAAAATCTTACATTTTACATAAAGTAATACCCTTATGAGTGATAGTCAGCTAGAGAAAATATTATCCGATTTGCAATCGTTGGTCCGATCGAAGCTCAACCAACAACATGTCGTTCACCGAGACAGATATGAAAAAAGCTTCTCGATTTTGCCGTAAAATCTGAACCCTCAAGTCAGTCCCAATTATTTAAACAAAAATTAAAAATTATGGAAAATAAATGTGCCAACACATCAGTGAGTGTGCCCGAGGTAGAAGTATTTAAAGATGTCGAACTAGATATCGTGAAGATAGTACTTGACCTAATACTATGAGGAGATTGAACGTAAACTAACCCTTTTCATTAACAAGACAATAATGACTAACGACGGCACCTAAACCGCATCTCTTAACGAGAAACACAGAAAAGTTAGTCTAAGAATATTTATTTCAGGCACAATAAAATCCTTAAGAGGCATTCTCTTTTGGACACGCCCTAAAGCAACTATGCAAAAAGCTTCGAGGAGAGAGTTCAACGAAGTGAACAACGACTGCAAAAACTTAACTACGGACAATAACAACCCGCAACATGTAAAATATAAATTTTTCAACAAACAAAGAACTTTTAATAACTTCCAATTTCCAAAACAAGAACCACCTCAACCGATGGATATTGACAGTTCATCCCGGTTCAGACAATCTACCCAATATTCAAGTCAAAACGTCAAGCTCATGTACCATTTCAAAATCAGGTTCAAAAAAGTCCAAATAGTGGCACTGCTAGATTTACAGGACCAAAGCAACAATTGGTCAATCACCTGTCACAGGAAGAAAGTCCACCTGTTCAAGAAGAACAAGAATATAGAGCTACAGCCGAATCAGAGACAGCCGACATTGGCCACGAAAATAATCAATATTAAGAGATCAAATTTTTAGACAGCTCATTGCTACCGTTTGTTGAGCGAATGGTTTGTTATAGGGTCTTATATCCGCGAGTTCATACAGACGGACAGACAGACAGACAGACACACGGACAGACAGACAGACGGACATGGCTAGATCGACTCGGCTGTTGACACTGATCAATAATATATATTTTTTATATGGTAGGAGATGCGTTCTTATGCCTGTTACATACTTTTGCAAAACTTCATTATACCCTTTTTACCCATTTTTAATGGGATCAGGGCAAAACAAATAAGAGTGCTCTAGTCGGGATTGCCCGACTAGGAGATACCCTGAGCCCAGTCCTTACATGAAAAATTTGTTACATTGCTATTCGAGATTATGCAAGTTAAAAAGTCTCTGTTATGCGATAGATTTTTGCATTTATGGTGGTCAAATGAGCGATCGAGTATCTGCTTAAGAAATAAGACATCAAGTAACTATTTTTTTTTACCCAGCATAGCCCATGGTTCGCAGCAGTGCCGGAGCATAGCCCATGGCTCGCGGCAGAGCTTGTGACAGAACGCTGACTCGGCGCCTCATGAAAGTTCTTGTTGCGGTCACTCAACGCTCGCATGCAAGTGTCAGGTTCCGTTGACGAATTTGTCCGCGTGCGGGCTAATGGCTCGATCAGCACATTTAGCCTTGCGCGTGTTAACTCCTCCCGGGGTTAAATGGGAGCCGTCCTCGGTTTCGCGTAAATGTGCCACTTGTTTAATTCGGCACTTTTGTTTTATGCTGTGACGGACCAAGCAGATAAGGCCATAGCCAATCAGGACGAGGGCAAGAGTTAGGCAGGTGCTCAGCAGTGGTCTGGCTATTATTTCAGATTCTATATCGCCAATGTATTGAAGGTTTTGCAGACTAAGGTCGTGTAGAAAAGGTAAACTTAGCTCTGCTCGATGGCTGGTCACGTTGATTTGTTACGAGGCGGACACCGCAGGTTTTTTCCTCAGAGCACCGTTATTGTTGGAGTATAGAGAGATGCGGCCGTCATAAGTCACTAAGTACGTTCCTTGGACAAGCTGACTTACGCCCTTGCCATCTTTGACTTTGATTGTCGCGTCGTTGATGATTTGAAAGCATTCGTCAACCAGCGGTATGGGTTCTAGATGTCCAGGACGGTCCTAGACACCAGCTGTTGAGTGCAGGTTAGCGTCTGCAGTCTCTTGCAGAAGGTGGTGCTTACAGCGGCGTTACATTCACGAACAGCGAAGGTTTGCGCACCGCAATCCGCTAAAGTGCTATCATTTTGTGAATCAACAATTTTCTTTTTATGCTGTACTGGAAAGACAAATATTTTCTTACAAACTAATTTAGGCTTTGGTAATTTTATAAAGGAATGTAAAATTTCTAAATTTTTAAAAGCTTTAATCTTTGATACTCCTAGAACGTCAGCTACGCTTACATTTATGAAATTCTCACTTGCCAGATCTTTGATGTCTACGCTTTCCAGAATAAGTGGGCTGATTAAGTTAATTTTAATTTAATTTGTAATAATCATTCGATCTTTTGCCAGGATGGTTTCAGATAAGTGTTCAGTATCTGTACCATCTGTATTCCAAATTGTGTTTAAAGAGCTAGAGATTGCTTCTTGTCCGAATTTTTGTCAAAGTAGTCATTGTCAGTCATTGTTCTAGTGGGCGTGGCCGGAAAATCCAGGCATGGAATCTTTTGTGGTGGCCAGCCCTAGTCTAAATTCCAAATTTGGGGACTATAGCCTCAAAATTGCGGGAAATATACACGTGTTATCGAATTGTGCATTCATGTGTATCGATATTCGCGATTACGGGGGCGGGAGTGAGCGTGGTCGAAATTTTTTTTCTGTGATCTGTAGATTCCAAATAATGTGACCTTAGCTCTAAAACTGCGGGAGATATATAAATTTTGGAGGGGGGCTGGTGGGCGTAATAATGGGCGTGGCCGATAAACCTAACATCCAATTTTTTCGGGAGGTCACCAGCAATACCTACCTACCAAATTTGATTACTCTAACTTCAAAATTGTGGGAGATATTCACGTTTAATCGATTTGTGATTTGAGGTGTATCGACATGTCATCGATTTGCCAGCTTCCTAGTGGGCGTGGCATAAATTTGAAATAAACTTGATCTGAAGCAGATAGCTATAATCATAACACAAAAGATTTCAAGGGTCTATCTCATATCGTTTCGGAAATACATACGTGCGTTCATCCAGACAGACAGACAGACGGACATCCGACAAAACCAATATACTATGAGTACCTTCGGTATCAGAGTATAAAAAGTTAGGTGAGCGCGATGCACAAAGGGAATATGCACAAGCGAACACACGCACAAACAGATGCTTGCAAATGAAAGCACCGAAACAAGATAAGCAGAACAAAAGAACACAAACAACAAGTGCAGAACTGACGCCGCGTTAATAAATTGAATAATTGTTATTATGCACAGCTATGCACAGCTGATAAAACTTTGCACAAAAAGCAAAGCGTTATCACTTGACCACAATATTGAGACAATTTTAGATACTTAAACGCTTTAACAGCGTTAAGAAAAAACAAGTGGAGAAGGATTATCTTCGGCGTGCCGAAGATTAAATACTCTTTTCGCAGATATTAATGTCGCATACATATACCCCTACATATAAAATAAAATATATAAAGGTATTCATGTAAACAGGGACGTTTCACTATCCGCAGCTCGTGGACGCGTCCCTTAGCATTCATAAGTGCTACCGAATTGAACAATATACAAGTTTCAGTTTTTCCAAAAAGTCAAAACTACATTACATGATACTACAATATACATACCAAATTTTGTGCCTGTTGCTCTTATACCTTTCAAGGCTGCTGTCGGAAATTGAATTGTCATAAAACTTAATCTGAACATACGAGAGCTTATATTCAGAATTTGAGATCCATATTTTTTTTCGCGTGGCATTGGTTTTGCCAATGAATTTAAATTTTTCTTTTTGAATTATTCTATTAAAGCTACTTTATGTATGAAAAAAAATTAGAAACAATTTAGGAAATTGAAAATAAATGAATTTGACTACAGCTATTATATATTTGAAAAGAAGAATAAGAAAAAATGAAAATAAATGACCAGGACCAGGACCCTCTCGCTCACCAGTTCGCAACTTTACCCCTTACGCCACAAGCTGTTTTGATGATCGCTGACAAAATCCCTTGAAGAGCAGACTGTCAAAAGCTTTCTTGTTTTGCTTTTTACTGCTTACACCAAGCAGTTTTAAAAATTACTGACAAACTCGATTTATACTGAGCTTTTGTTTTTTCGCGTTGCCATTGTTTTTGTTCTAAGCCATTGAAAGCAAATGAATTTGATTACAGTTATTATATATTTGAAAAGAAGAATAAGAAAAAATTAAAATAAGTGACCAGTCGCCGCTGGTCTTGAACCCAGGACCTTTCGCTCAACAGTTCGCAACTTTACCCACTACGCCACAAGCCGCTTTGATGATCGCTGACAAAATTGCTTGAAGAGCCGACTGTTACAAATTTCCTTGTTTTGTTTTCCTGCAACCTGCAACTCGCGTTTGTCAGCATTTGTTTTTTCGCGTGGCATTGTTTTTGTTCTAAGCTATTGGAAGCAAATTAATTTGATTACAGTTATATATTTGGAAGGAAGAAAAAGAAAAAAGTATTAAATTAATAATCAGTCGCCGCCGAGGCTCGAACTTGCGATA
>JAWNLL010000003.1:0-33016 GCA_035042425.1 Drosophila flavopinicola | reverse complement strand
ATTATACCCTTTTTACCCATTTTTAATGGGTTCAGGGGTAAAAAATTAAAATAATTGACCAGTCGCCGCTGGCACTTGAACCCAGGACCTTGCGTTCGCCAGTTCGCAACTTTACCCCTTACGCCACAAGCCGTTTTGATGATCGCTGACAAAATCCCTTGAAGA
This sequence comes from Drosophila flavopinicola, assembly GCA_035042425.1. NCBI lineage: Eukaryota > Metazoa > Arthropoda > Insecta > Diptera > Drosophilidae > Drosophila > Drosophila flavopinicola. The sequence continues at coordinate 32,851 of JAWNLL010000003.1, read as the reverse complement.
GCAGACTGTCAAAAGCTTTCTTGTTTTGCTTTTTACTGCTTACACCAAGCAGTTTTAAGAATCGCTGACAAACTCGATTTATACTGAGCTTTTGTTTTTTCGCGTGGCATTGTTTTTGTTCTAAGCCATTGAAAGCAAATGAATTTGATTACAGTTATTATATATTTGAAAAGAAGAATAAGAAAAAATGAAAATAAATGACCAGTCGCCGCTGGCACTTGAACCCAGGACTTTTCGCTCACCAGTTCGCAACTTTACCCCTTACGCCACAAGCCGTTTTGATGATCGCTGACAAAATTGCTTGAAGAGCCGACTGTTACAAATTTCCATGTTTTGTTTTCCTGCAACCTGCAACTCGCGTTTGTCAGCATTTGTTTTTTCGCCTGGCATTGTTTTTGTTCTAAGCCATTGGAAGCAAATTAATTTGATTACAGTTATATATTTGAAAGGAAGATAAAGAAAAAAGTATTAAATTAACAATCAGTCGCCGCCGAGGCTCGAACTTGCGAAACTTGCGTTCGTTAGCGCGGCTCTTTACGCCTTACGCCACAAACCGTTTTGATGATCGATGACAAAATACCTTGAAGAGCAGACTATCAAAAGCTTTCTTGCGCTTGACTTTGTTTGCTCATATGCACCTGTTTTTTCAAAATATTTAATGACGCATATCTTCGCTGTTTATGACTCAATCGATTTGCGATTTTACCCATTGATGAGTTATAAGGATGTTCAAGTGTACAAGGAAATTTAAGGCAATTGCTTTGAAAACATAGGATTTATGGCCAAAACCGACTTTGAGGTGTATGGCAGCTATAAGATATAGTGGTCCGATCCGGCTGGCTCCGACCAATGTGCTGTCCCCTTGAATAATAAGTGTCTGTGCAAAGTTGCATCGCGATAGCTCAAAAACTGAGGGACTAGTTTGCATACATACAGACAGACAGACAGACAGACAGACGGACATGGCTAGATCAATTTGTTTTGTTTTTCTAAGCATATTGGCAGTAACTTTTGGGGGTCTCAGACGATTCCTTCTATGCGTTACAAACTTCAGGACAAACTTAATATACTATTTTCTTCGAAAAGAGTATAAATATAAACAAGTGAGAACGTTGCAGTCGGGCGGAGCCGACTGCGTAATACTCTGATACCATTTTAAGAACAGCTGAAAGCAAGTGAACAGAAAATTTTTGCTGGTGTTTGGGTGACCTGAAATCGGCATTCCAAGTTTTTGGGAACGGGAGGGGCATGGTCGATCTTAAGAGGGGCTGACCAGAAGTCTATCTACCAATTTTGGTGACTCTAGCTCTAAAACTGTGGAAGATATAAGCTTTCGCGATTTTTGGGGGCGGGAGGGGGCGTGGCCCCAAAAAATTTGGCCGATCTTTAGAGGGAGTGACAAGAAGTCTTACAAATTTCTTGACTCTAGCTCTAAAACTGTGGAAGATATACATTTTCGCGATTTTTGGGGGCGGGAGGGGGCGTGGCCCCAAATTTTTTTTTACCGATATTTAGAGGGGCTGACCAGAATTCTATATTCCAAGTTTAATGACTCTAGCTCTGAAACTGCGGAAGATATAAATTTTCGCGATTTTTGGGGGCGGGAGGGGGCGGGGCCCCAAAATTTTTTGCCGATCCTTAGGGGGGCTGACAATAAGTCTATCCTTCAATTTTGGTGACTCTAGCTCTGAAACTGTGGAAGATATAAATTTTCGCGATTTTTGGGGGCGGGAGGGGGCGGGGCGCCAAAATTTTTTGCCGATCTTCAGGGGGGCTGACAATAAGTCTATCCTCCAATTTTGGTGACTCTAGCTCTAAAACTGTGGAAGATATACATTTTCGCGATTTTTGGGGGCGGGCGGGGGCGTGTCCGATCTTTAGAGGACTTGGCCAGAAGTCTACCCTCAAAGTTTGGTGGCCATAGCTCTTAAACTGTGCGAGATATAGGCTTCCATGTTTCGTGGGGGCGGGGTGGCTGGGGGGCGTTTTAGTGGGCGTGGCCGGAAAATCCAGGACGCAATCTTTTGGGCTGGTCAGCCCTAGTCTAAATTCCAAATTTTGGGACTCTAGCTTCAAAATTGCGGGAAATATACACGTGTTATCGAATTGTGCATTCATGTATATCGATTTTCGCGATTACGGGGGCGGGAGTGGGCGTGGTCGAAATTTTGTTTCTGTAATCTGTAGAGGACGTCACCAGTAATATATATTCCAAATATGGTGGCTTTAGCTCTAAAACTGCTGGAGATATAAGCATTTCAAATTAATTTTGGAGGGGGGGCTGGTGGGCGTAATAATGGGCGTGGCCGATTAACCTAGGATCCAATTTTTTCGGGAGGTCACCAGCAATATACCTACCAAATTTGATTACTCTAGCTTCAAAATTGTGGGAGTTATTCACGTTTAATCGATTTGTGATTTGAGGTGTATCGACATGTTATCGATTTGCCAGCCTCCCAGTGGGCGTGGCATAAATTTGGAATAAACTTGATCTGAAGCAGATAGCTATAATCATAACGCAAACGATTTCAAGAGTCTATCTAATATCGTTTCGGAAATACGTGCGTTCATCCAGACAGACAGACGGACAGACGGACGGCCTGACGGACATTCGACAAAACCAATATACTATGAGTACCTTCGGTATCAGAGTATAAAAAGTAGTTGCTAAGATGGTGAAATACTTGGGTTTATGCTCCATATGCTTAGCAATGAATACTTTAGTGATTCACTGTATATGTATTATGTACAAATCTGTATTCTCTTCTCTAAATTCAAGTCGCTTCGACTTCACTGACTGCCTCGTCTTCACTGACTGCTTATATATATACACAACAGCTGTCGCATAACGAATGTTGCCACTAAATGGAAGGTGAAGTTACCAGACGCTTACATGTGTAACACACAGAAGGAAACGTCGGAGACCCCCATAAGTTACTGCCAGTATGCTTAGAATGACAAAACAAATTGATCTAGCCATGTCCGTCTGTCTGTATGTATGGAATCTAATCCCTCAGTTTTTGAGCTATCGAGATAAAACTTTGAGCAGTGACTTATTATTCAAAGGGACAAAATGTTGGTCGGAACCGGCCGAATCAGACCACAAAATCTTATAGCTATCATACAACTCTAAGTCGGTTTTGGCCATAAATCCGATGTTTTCAAAGCAATTGCTTTCAATTTCCCTGTACACTTCAACATCCTCATAACTCAATGGGTAAAATTTCAAACGAGAAAGCAAAGTTAAGCGCTCATAAGTTTTTAGCAATCTGCTCTTCAAGCGATCTTGTCACCGAACATCAAACGGCGTGTGTCCTAAGGTGTTAAGTGACGCGCTGACAAACGCAAGCTCGCAGGTTTGAATCTCAGCGGCGACTGATAATTTATTTTAATTTTTTTTGGATTCTTCTTTTCAAATATAAAATAACTGTAATAAAATTCATTTGCTACAAATGTCTTAGAACAAAAACAAAACAAGTAAGTTTTTAACAGTCTGCTCTTCAAGCCATGTTGTCACCGAACATCAATCGGCGTGTGTCGTACGGGGTTAAGTGACGCGCTGACAAAAGCAAGCTCGCCGGCTCGAATTTGAGCGGCGACTGATCATTTATTTGAATTTTTATACTCTGATACCGAAGGTACTCATAGTATATTGGTTTTGTCGGATGTCCGTCAGGCCGTCCGTCTGTCTGTCTGGATGAACGCACGTATTTCCGAAACGATATTAGATAGACTCTTGAAATCTTTTGTGTTATGATAATAGCTATCTGCTTCAGATCAAGTTTATTTCAAATTTATGCCCCGCCCACTGGGAGGGCATAACATGTCGATAACATGTCGATACACCTCAAATCACAAATCGATTAAACGTGAATATCTCCTACAATTTTAAAGCTAGAGTATTTAAATTTGGTAGGCATATTGCTGGTGACTTCCCGAAAAATTGGATGCTAGGTTTATCGGCCACGCCCAATATTACTCCCACCAGCCCCCCCTCCAAAATTAATTTGAAATGCTTATATCTCCCGCAGTTTTAGAGCTAAGGTCACCATATTTGGAATATATATTACTGGTTATGTCCTCTACAGATCACACCCACTCCCGCCCCCGTAATCGCGAAAATCGATATACATGAATGCACAATTCGATAACACGTGTATATTTCCCGCAATTTTGAGGCTAGAGTCCCCAAATTTGGAATTCAGACTAGGGCTGACCACCCCAAAAGATATCGACCTGAATTTTCCGGCCACGCCCACAATTTTGTCCTGGAGCTTGCAATGAATAATAGGGTTATTCATCAGGTCATGCCCGACTGTCTGTTTCTTTTTGAGATATTGCGATGAAAGTTGGCACTGATACTTTTTATTCAAATGGACAGCACATTTGCAGAAGCCATCCGGATTGAATCACTATATCTTATAGCTGCCACACAACAGAAAGTCAGTTAAGGCCATATTTCCTATGCTTTTAAAGCTATCGGTTCAATTTCCTTGAACACTTGAACATCCTTTTTATACCCTGAACCCATTAAAAATGAGTAAAAAGGGTATTATAGTTTTGTGCAAAAGTATGTAACAGGCATAAGGAAGCATCTCCGAGCAGATAAAGTGTATATATTCTTGATCAGTATCAACAGCCGAGTCGATCTAGCCATGTCCGTCTGTCTGTCCGTCCGTCCGTCTGTATGAACACGTATGACTACAAGAGCTACAGACTTTATATTTGGAATATCAGTTCTCGTAGTCCCGGGCCATCTCATGTTTTTGAAGGTATGACCTTGCATTTTGGTTTTGTCACACATTTTGCTGCCAATTTTATGGCCAGCAAATTTCAATAAGATCGGACAATAAACACAGAAATTGTTTAAGATTTAACTTTCCATAGTGTTCGGCTCAGTGAATAAGCAAGCTAACTGCTTATACTGCTTGCACTGCTTGCAGCTTGTGTGTGCTTGCATGTATGCACACTGATAGATTAGTATTAATGAATATAAGGACTGGGTTCTGGGTATCTCCTAGTCGGGCAACCCCGACTAGAGCACTCTTACTTGTTTAAAAATAAAAGACCATATTCAAATAATTCAAAAGAAAATTTAAATGCATTCCTATAATGAACTTGAGATGACTTGCGACAATTAACTACTAGACATCTACTCTGCACAAACTCTTACATACAAACTAATTCAAGTAGTTTCGATAACATGCGATCTTCGCGAATATACATATGTATACATAGAGCGACATATTTGTATAAAAACTTTTATTTTCTGTTTTTTGCTCATACAAAATATTGCCCAATTGTTTTTTTTTTTGTTCTTGTAATTTAATTATTTAGCAACTGTTTTAGATCTAGTTCATATTTGTTGTGATAGGATTTTTGATCCCACGTTTTGTTTCTATACGGTAAACTTCTGGAGCACAAATCAAGTTATTAAGGTATCAATAACTTCACCTGGCCCTAGACTAAGGGGGCAAGCACAATACAAAGGCTGGTTAAACGATCTTTCCGCAACAAAACACCTCTACAAAGCATCACTGGCTCCGGTATGGCAGTCCGCCTTCAAATTTATGGAACTGCTGCTAAAAAGAAGATTTGGATGTTCCAAGCCAGGGTCGTAGGAGGGCTACAGGGCGGCCTGGTACATCCGTAACTGGGACTTTGAGACGTACCAATGTTTGGTGATGTCTGGCAGCAATGTCTCTTAGAATTATTATCAAGCCTACTCACCTAAACAGGCTGACCAGAAGCCATATAATTCGGTACAAAAAGGTTCACCCAATCGACCTACCCAGCAGTGTACCCATAAACAATACATACATCTAAATTCATACATAGAAATATCAAAACAATGTGCGTTCAACGTCCCGCAATGTTTGCAGTCTACGTTTCTTGCAGTGGACTTTTCATCAGCAATGTGCTTGCTATTTGATGGTCCACTAGCTTTTCCAGCGATTTCACTAAAAACGATAGCAAGCTAATAGGTTTAAAGGACTTGGGGTCGGTGATGTGTTTCCCCAAGGCAGGGAAGGTTCCGGTAGCCCACTTAAATCTATGTGATAAGACTATAGACTTGGCAGCTGCAAATTCATTAGGCCTCTATTTATCGCTGGTAAGTGTGTGCTCGGAAAGGTTTCGGAAGTGAAGGTGTTATTCCATCGTTTCAGGGCGAGGTTTGCCCATGCCAGGCGTTTTGCTAATGCTCTGTGGAGCCCGGCGCCTCCATTCGTATGCTCTATTGCTTCACATAGTCACTATAATTTTCCATTTAGCCTTTCTAATCTCTTTGTTAGAGGACGACAGGTTTTGAAAGTAAAAGACGATAATTTAGAATTTAAAACAAGTGGGAAAGGATTATCTTCGGCGTGCGCAAGATTCTATACTCTTTTCGAACCTTTAGGCAATTTTCACTCTGCCAACTGCACCACTGAAATTTCAAAAGTAGTACAAAATCGATTTATCGCGTGGCATTATTATACTCTTTTCGAAGAAAATAGTATATTAAGTTTGTCCTGAAGTTTGTAACGCATAGAAGGAAGCGTCTGAGACCCCCAAAAGTTGCTGCCAGTATGCTTAGAAAAACAAAACAAATTGATCTAGCCATGTCCGTCTGTCTGTCTGTCTGTCTGTCTGTATGTATGCAAACTAGTCCCTCAGTTTTTGAGCTATCGCGATGCAACTTTGCACAGACACTTATTATTCAAGGGGACAGCACATTGGTCGGAGCCGGCCGGATCGGACCACTATATCTTATAGCTGCCATACACCTCAAAGTCGGTTTTGGCCATAAATCCGATGTTTTCAAAGCAATTGCCTTAAATTTCCTTGTACACTTGAACATCCTTATAACTCATCAATGGGTAAAATCACAAATCGATTGAGTCATAAACAGCGAAGATATGCGTCATTAAATATTTTGAAAAAACAGGTGCATATGAGCAAACAAAGTCAAGCGCAAGAAAGCTTTTGATAGTCTGCTCTTCAAGGTATTTTGTCATCAATCATCAAAACGGTTTGTGGCGTAAGGCGTAAAGAGCCGCGCTAACGAACGCAAGTTTCGCAAGTTCGAGCCTCGGCGGCGACTGATTGTTAATTTATTACTTTTTTCTTTTTCTTCCTTTCAAATATATAACTGTAATCAAATTAGCTTCCAATGGCTTAGAACAAAAACAATGCCAGGCGAAAAAACAAATGCTGACAAATGCGAGTTGCAGGTTGCAGGAAAACAAAACAAGGAAATTTGTAACAGTCGGCTCTTCATGCAATTTTGTCAGCGATCATCAAAACGGCTTGTGGCGTAAGGGGTAAAGTTGCGAACTGGTGAGCGAAAGGTCCAGGGTTCAAGTGCCAGCGGCGACTGGTCATTTATTTTCATTTTTATACCCTGAACCCATTAAAAATGGGTAAAAAGGGTATTATGGTTTTGTGCAAATGTATGTAACAGGCATAAGGAAGCATCTCCGACCATATAAAGTATATATATTCTTGATCAGTATCAACAGCCAAATCGATTTAGCCATGTCCGTCTGTCTGTCCGTCCGTCCGTCTGTATGAACACACATATATCAGAGACTACAAGAGCTAGAGACTTCATATTTGGAACATAAGTTCTCCTAATCATGGGACAGATCAAGTTTATTTAATTTTATCGATAACTCGTACCGTTTAAAAGTTATCGATAAATTTCGATTTAAGACCAGCGTTTTTGGGACATAACTTCAAAGTTGTAAGAGCTAGAGACCCCAAATTTGGCATGTATAGTCTCAAATAGCATACACATGTACAAAATATTTCACTTTTTGGATACCACCCCCAAACCCCCAAAAGATCAAAAAACTCATCTTTGAGGGTACGACCTTGCAATTTGGTTTGGTCACACATATTATTGACAACTATTTGCCCCAAAAATTTCAATAAGATCGGACGATAAACGCAGAAGTTATTTAAGATTTAACTTTCCATTGTGTGGGGCTCAGCGAAAAAGCAAGCTAACTGCTTAAACCGCTTGTACTGCTTGAACTGCAGCATGTGTGTGTTTAGATTAGTATGAATGATTGTAAGGACTGTTTTCAGGGTATCTCGTAGTCGGGCACTCCCGACTAGAGCACTCTTACTTGTTTCTTATTCTTCTTTTCAAATATATAATAGCTGTAATCAAATTCATTTATTTTCAATTTCCTAAATTGTTTCTAATTCTTTTTTTTCATACATAAAGTAGCTTTAATAGAATAATTCAAAAGAAAAATTTAAATTTATTGGCAAAACCAAATTCTGAATATAAGCTCTCGTATGTTCAGATTAAGTTTTATGACAATTCAATTTCCGACAGCGGCCTTGAAAGGTATAAGAGCAACAGGCACAAAATTTGGTATGTATATTGTAGTATACATATGTAATGTAGTTTTGACTTTTTGGAAAAACTGAAACTTGTTTATTGTTCAATTCGGTAGCACTTATGAATGCTAAGGGACGCGTCCACGAGCTGCAGATAGTGAAACGTTCCTGTTTACATGAATACCTTTATATATTTTATTTTATATGTAGGGGTATATGTATGCGACGTTAACATCTGCGAATTAAATAAGTAGTCACGGAAAAATAGTGAAAATTGCTTAAAGGTTTGAAAAGAGTATTTAATCTTCGTCACGCCGAAGATAATCCTTCTCCACTTGTTATACTCTGATACCGAAGGTACTCATAGTATATTGGTTTTGTCGAATGTCCGTCAGGCCGTCCGTCTGTCCGTCTGTCCGTCCGTCCGTCTGTCTGTCTGGATGAACGCGCGTATTTCCGAAACGATATTAGATAGACTCTTGAAATCTTTTGCGTTATGATTATAGCTATCTGCTTCAGATCAAGTTTATTCCAAATTTATGCCACGCCCACTGAGAGGCTGGCAAATCGATAACATGTCGATACACCTCAAATCACAAATCGATTAAACGTGAATAACTCCCACAATTTTGAAGCTAGAGTAATCAAATTTGGTAGGTATATTGCTGGTGACCTCCCGAAAAAATTGGATCCTAGGTTAATCGGCCACGCCCATTATTACGCCCACCAGCCCCCCCTCCAAAATTAATTTGAAATGCTTATATCTCCCGCAGTTTTAGAGCTAAAGTCACTATATTTGGAATATATATTACTGGTGACGTCCTCTACAGATTACAGAAACAAAATTTCGACCACGCCCACTCCCGCCCCCGTAATCGCGAAAATCGATATACATGAATGCACAATTCGATAACACGTGTATATTTCCCGCAATTTTGAAGCTAGAGTCCCCAAATTTGGAATTTAGACTAGGGCTGACCAGCCCAAAAGATTGCGTCCTGGATTTTCCGGCCACGCCCACTGGAACGCCCCCCAGCCACCCCGCCCCCACGAAACACGGAAGCCTATATCTCGCACAGTTTAAAAGCTAGGGCCACCAAAATTGGAGGATAGACTTATTGTCAGCCCCCCTAAAGATCGGCAAAAAATTTTGGGGCCCCGCCCCCTCCCGCCCCCAAAAATCGCGAAAATGTATATCTTCTACAGTTTTAGAGCTAGAGTCACCAAAATTGGAGGATAGACTTATTGTCAGCCCCCCTAAAGATCTTGGAAGATAGAATTCTGGTCAGCCCCTCTAAATATCGGTAAAAAAATTTGGGGCCACGCCCCCTCCCGCCCCCAAAAATCGCGAAAATTTATATCTTTCACAGTTTCAGAGCTAGAGTCATTAAACTTGGAAGATAGAATTCTGGTCAGCCCCTCTAAATATCGGTAAAAAAAATTTGGGGCCACGCCCCTTCCCGCCCCCAAAAATCGCGAAAGCTTATATCTTCCACAGTTTTAGAGCTAGAGTCACCAAAATTGGTAGATAGACTTCTGGTCACCCCCTCTTAAGATCGACCAAAAATTTTCTGTTCACTTGCTTTCAGCTGTTCTTAAAATGGTATCAGAGTATTACGCAGTCGGCTCCGCCCGACTGCAACGTTCTCACTTGTTTTTTTTGATTTGGTATACAATTAAATTAAATATTTCTTTTAAAATATTGTATTCAAGCTATTTGATATATATTTGAAAAAAATAATTAGAAAAAAAATAAAATGCAATAAGTCGCAGCTGGGATTTGAACCATGTTCTCCCGTTTTTAGCGCAGCACTCTAATACTTACGCCACCAAGCAGTTTTGAAATGCGCCGACAAACTCGATTATACTGATCTTTTCTTTTGCGTTGTATGTGTAATGACCTGTCGCCGCTGAGTTTCGTACCAGCGAGCTTTCGTTTGTCAGCGACATTTTACCCATTACGCCAAAAGCAGTTTTGATGATCTATGACAAAATCCCTTGAAAAGGAGACTGTCAAAAGCTAACTTGTTTTGTTTTCCTGCTACCAACAACTCGCGTTTGTCAGATTACACCAAGCAGATTTAAAAATCGCTGAAGAACTCGATTATACTGAGCATTTGTTTTTTCGCGTTGCATTGTTTTTGTTCTAAGACATTGGAAGCAAATTAATTTTACTACAGTTATTTTATATTTTAAAGGAAGAATAACAAACAAGTATTATTACTCTAGTCGGGAGTGCCCGACTAGGAGATACCCTGAACTCAGTCCTTACATTCATACTAATCTATCAGTGTGTATAGATACATGCATTGGAAAGTAAAATCTAAATAACTTCTGTGTTTATTGTCCGATCTTTCTGAAATTATGACATAACATCGTCTATAAAATGTGTGACCAAACGAAATTGCAAGGTCATAACGTCAAAAATGCGTTTTTCAACTTTTGGGGGGATTGGGGGTAGTATCCAAAAAGTGAAATATTTCTAATATGTGTATGATATTCGAGATTATAAATTCCAAATTTGGCGCCTCAAGCTCTTATAACTTTCAAGTTATACCCCAAAAACGCTAGTCTGAAATAAAAATTTATCGATAACTTTTGAACGGGATGAGTTATCGATAAAATGAAAAAAGATGACCAGTCCCGGCACTACGAGAACTTATATTCCAAATATTAAGTCTCTAGCTTTTGTAGTCTCTGATATCCGCGTGTTCATACAGACAGACAGACAGACGGAGAGACAGACAGACAGAGAGACGGACATGGCTAAATCGTCTCGGCTGTTGATGCTGATAAAGAATATATACACTTTATATGGTCGGAGATGCTTCCTTATGCCTATTACATACTTTTGCACAAAACCATAATACACTTTTTACCCATTTTGAATAGGTTCAGGGTTTAAAAATGAAAATTAATGATCAGCCGTCGCTGAGACTCGTACCCAGGACCCTTCGTTTGTCAGCGCCACTTTACCCCTTACGCCACAAGCAGTTGCGGTGATCGATGACAAATTCACTGGAAGAGCAGACTGTCAAAAGCTTTCTTGTGCTTAGGTTTGTTTGCTCAAATGCACCTGTTTTTCAAAATATTTAATGACGCATATCTTCGCTATTTATGAGTCAATAGTTTTGCAATTTTACCCATTGATGAGTTGTAAGGATGTTGTAAGTGTACAAGGAAATTTAAAGGAATCGCTTTGAAAACATCGGATTTATGGCTAAAGCCGACTTAGAGTTGTATGGCACCAACCAGTGTGCTGTTGCTTTGAATAATAAGTATCTGTAAAAAGTTTTATTGCGATAGCTTTGAAAGCATGGGATTTATGACCAAAACCGACTTCAAGTTGTATGGCAGCTATAAGATATAGTGGTCCGATCCGGCCGGCTCCGAACAATGTGCTGTCCCCTTGAATAATAAGTGTCTGTGCAAAGTTTCATCGCGATAGCTCAAAAACTGAGGGACTAGTTTGTATACATACAGACTGACAGACAGACGGACAGACGGACATGGCTAGATAAATTTGTTTTGTTTTTCTAAGCATACTGGCAGTAACTTTTGGGGGCCTCAGACGCTTCCTTCTATACGTTTCAAACGTCAGCACAAACTTAATATACTATTTTCTTCGAAAAGAGTATAAAAATAGTTTGAGGCAAGCAAATAGGCAAAATTCAGATGGTTTTAAGAGTTGGAAAATCTATAAAATATCATCTGAAAAGAGTTAGATAGTACAATGACCTCTACCGAAATGAGTCGACTACTGACACAAGTTGATGTAGTAGTAAAGTCAAGGCCTTTTTAGCCGATCGACAAAGGCAGTAAATTAGATGACATACAGACACCTGGATATTTTATAATCGGGAAGCCATTATAGGATATTGCAGAACCAATTGAGGATAGAGTCGTATCGTCAGTTGACAGACTGCAGGTCAAGATTAAATTCAAAAACATCAAACATCATTCTTCGAAAGGAAGGGCCGACCGACTTCTAGCAATGCTGCGAGTCTAGACAATTTACAGTTATTTGTTAAGCAAAAACGTTTGCTGACGGCCAAAATATTTGGGGCCAGGCCCAGAAAATACTTCTGGACACCCCCTCTTAAGATCGATCACGCCCCCTCCCGCCCCAAAAACTTGGAAGGCCGATTTCTGGTCACCCATACACCAGCAAAAATGTTCTGTTCACTTAGTTTCAACTGTTCTTACAATGGTATCAGAGTATTACGCAGTCGGCTCCACCCGACTGTAACGTTCACACTTGTTTCTAATTATTCTTTTCATTTGCTACTAATATCTTTGGACAAAAGAAATGCCACGCGAAAAAACGCTCAGTATAATCGAGCTTGTCCGCGCTTTTCAAAACAAATTGGTGACGCAAGTGGTAAAGTGCTACGCTGACAATAGGGAAAACTCGGTTCAAATCACAGTCGCGACTTTATATATTTTCAGTTTTTTTCTAATTATTTTTCATTTTTTTGAGCTATTGAATATTTTATGATTGATCTGAGCTGGGCTTGCTGGTATGATAAGTTTGTAAAGATAATTTCATATTAACATTTTGTGACTAAAGAAGGGAAGTGCACTTACTTGAGCAGTACCCCGCTAAAGGCCATGCCAATGGGTACTCCCACCGAAAAGCAGACGTTGAGGATGCCAATTCGCAAAGTGCGCTCCTCCTCAGTGGTTATGTCTGCAATGTAGCTGAAGACCCCCATCAGCATGGTGAACCAACCACCGCTGAGCGATGGAAAAATGGCCTCCGTGAGAGCGGCGGTCTCCATGGGTGCATTCTCAAAGTAGACGCAGAGCATAAGGCCGACAACGCCGAGGAACTCGCCCACTACCGGTATGAGGATGCAGGGCTTGCGACGGCGATGGCGATCGCTCCAGGAGCCCCAAAAGAGGATCAGCAAGCATGGCAATAGCGACTGAATCACCGTTTTCCATGCGGCCATCCGAGCGACCATCTGTTGCACCGTCTCCTCCTCTCTGCAGGTAAAGATTTATGGAATTCACTTGAGCTCGACTTTCTAATTTGGAGTGGAATGGAAATGGCAATTGGCTACACTCACAGCGTGTAGTTTACCGTCTGGCGGCGTGTGAGTGCATCGCAGATCACATCCCCGTAGGCCATATTGACGCGGCACGCCTTCTCTAGGTTTAGGTTCTGCGTTGCCAGATTAGAGAGCACGCTGGGCATGATGTAAGCGGCGAGTATAGGCTCCACAGTGATATTTTTGGCCACCAAACGCAGCTTCTCGCGCCACGTCCACTCCGCCATAGCCGTCGGCGGCTTTATCGTTATGCGATAAGGAAGGTGTGGAAGCTGTCAATAAAATTCTAATTTAATGACAATTTGGTTAATGGCATGGAATCATCAAAGGATCTAGGAGATTTGATATATGCTACAATGCTGCTCTTAATATGAATATATTAATAAATTGGAGATATAAATAACAAAGAATAAACAAGGAACTTAGTTTGTCACAAATTTTCCTGCGATTTATTTATGGCAAAACGTTTCGATCAAATCTCGTAACTGTTGAGCTTAACCAATAATAATAATTGAATCTCTTATTTTTTCTGCCGAAGCCAAATAAACCTCCAACTTAAAGTATTAGAACGGCAGTTCCTGGATATAATTATAGAGGAATCGAACCGCTCATCGGCAAGCCTTATTATCAGATTGTGGCATTTATACCCAATTAGCAGCAATTTGTGGCGATTTCATTTGAGAGCAGTCATTTGACTCACTGTTGTAAGAGGCTCTCAAACCATCATTATCCTCTAATTAACGGTAGCTCTAGCAGCAACTGGCACTTCAAGAAGTCCCACAAGGAAGGGCCCCGGACCCGACACTTTTCAAGTGACATGACATGACATGACCATACCTAAGACGTGAAACTTGTAGCTTTTATTTAGTAAATCTTCAAAAGTAAAATGTACAATAGGGAAGGAATTAGTCCTGGTGTTGTTGCGGGCCAATAACTATGAGTAAAAGTAAGGACTGCGCTCAGGATATCTTTACTTTTAATACCCTTCTAGAGGATATTCTAAATTATGAAGTGTCCACCGAATTTAAGAAGACATCTGCGAACCCATAATGTACACAATTTCGTGATCAGCGTCAGTATCCGTCAATATAGCCATGTACGTCTGTCCATCCCTCACTTCTCCTATGCCAACTAGTCTCTATGTATTAAAGGCATCTTAATGAAACTTTAAATGAGCTCATATTTTTTATCCCCGCAGTACACATGTCAGTGGCGACTGATCGGACAACTTTCTTATATAGCTGCCACATAAATTATTGTAGTATGCTGCGTTTCACATGTTGGTTATCATTCCAATCAGTCTCATCATTGGAATCGTAGTAAAGTCGTGACATTTTTATACCATGAACCCATTAAATATGGGTAAAAAGGTTACTATGGTTTTGTGCGAAAGTATGTAACAGGCATAAGGAAGCAACTGCGGCCATATAAAGTATATATATCATTGATCAGTATCAACAGCCGAGTCGATCAAGCCATGTCCGTCTGCCCGTCTGATATCAGAGACTATAAGAACTAGAGACTTCATATTTGGAATCTCAGGCAGATCCAGTTTGTTTCATCTTATCGATAAATTGTCCCGTTCAAAAGTTATCGACCAATTACGATTACAGACCAGCGTTTTTGAGCCATAACTGGAAAGTAATAAGAGCTGAAGGCATTAAATTTGGTATATACTATAGTCTCGAGTGGCATACACATTTAAAAAATATTTCACTTTTTGGATACCGTAACCCCATCCCCCCTAAAGTAAATAACACTGATTTTTCAAGGTATGACCTTGCAATTTGGTTTGATCGCCTATTTTATAGCCAATTGTATGTCTGAACAGTTTCACAAAGATCAGACACTAAATACAGAAGCTATTTAAGATTAACCTTTCCATAGTGTGGGGCCTTGCGAAGATGTTAGTCTGCTTAAGCTGCATGCACTGCTTGCAGTATGTGCGTGTCCGTATGGATGTGCATTGATAGGTAAGTATGCATGTATGAAAGGACTGGGTTCAGGGTATCTCCTAGTCGTTCACTCCCTACTAGAGCACTCTTACTTGTTTTATTTTGATACTCAAGATTTCATGTAAATATATTGAATTTGTGCAATGTTCGTAATGCTACCAGTCTGTGTAGACTTTTTCGACGCTACTGAAGCCAGAGACTTGAAATGTTGAATAAATATTCGTAGCTATCTGCTTCAGACAAAGTGTAAAGAGTTTTGTGCCACTCCCACTGAGATGATGGCAAATCGATAAAATGCTATATCCCACAATTTTACGCTTGAGTGGTTTAACTTGAAAGGTAGACTTCTGGCCACCCTCTTTATGGATTGGTTAACAGAATTCCGGCCATGTCTCCTCCCCGCCACGAAAATCGCAAAAATCCATATCTTCCACAGTCTTAGAAAGTCACCAAATGTGGAAGGTCGATTTATGATGACAAACAAGTGCGAGCGGGATTTCAGCCCGTGACCAAGTGCTTGATAGCGCATCACTTTACCACTTTAACGACCAACCCTTTTTGCTGATCGATGGAAAACTCGCTTAATGAGCAGTCTGTTTAATACTTACTTGCACTTGGCTTTGTTTGCTCGTATACACCCGTTCTTTCAAAATATTTAATGACGCATATGGTCGCTATTTATGACTCAAACGCTTTTCAATTTTTAACAATGGTGAGTTCTAGGGAGGTTCAAGTGGACAAGAAAATTGAAGGCGATAGCTTTGAAAACATCGGATGTATTACCAAAACTGACTTGTATGGCAGCTATAATATATCGTAATTCGAGCCGGCCGGTTCCGTCCAATATGCTTTCCATTTGAATAATAAGTCTCTTCGCAAAGTTTTATCGCGATAGCTCAAAAACAGAGGAACAAATTTCAATTCATACAGACAGATGGACAGCCGAGCACGGCTAGATCAATTTGTTTTGTCATTATAAGCATACTGGAGGTAACTTTTGGGGGTCTCCGACACTCCAAAGATCATCCTTGATTCTGTATACCAATAACCGTACAACCGTACATCGTTTATGCATAAGATTGCAGACCGCCTGTTTTACATGCATAGCCGGTGCAGACTAACACAATTCTCCTCTTTCAATGGCAGATCGACTTAGTTGGCTCTACATCAGATAGTCAGTAAGATTGAGAAGGCATTCGAGACAAAATAAATTGCTTTGGGCTCCTACGTTGCTAAGCGTTGACGGTATCTTCGGTAACACTGGCTATCAGTCAATAACTGGACTGTTAGATTCTGGGGTCGTTTACACTTTCGCATTTAATTGGATAGATTATATGCTTAGGCACAGAGACATAATACAAACACTTAATGCCACCACAGTCCGCGCTCAAACGATCAAACAGTGCCCACAGGTAGTGGACTCTCTCCCTTTCTCTGGTCCATAGTTAGAGATGAAATAATGAAGAAGCTTCAAGAATTTTAAATAACTTTAGTGTTTTGTGCCTGATCTTTGTGAAATTTTTAGGACAGCACATTGGATATAAAAGGGATCACCAAACCAAATTACAAGGTCAAACATTGAAAAATTAGTGTTTTTCACTTTTGGGGAGATGGGGGTACGGTCCAAAAGTGAAATATTTGTTAGATGTGTATGCTATTCGAGACTGTACATACCAAATTTGGTGCCTCTAGCTATTATAACTTTTAAGATATGGCCACAAATCGCTGTCCTAAAAACGAAATTTATCGATAACTTTTGAACGGGACGAGTTATCGCTAAGGATGTTTTGACGATTGAAAACAGTTTAGGTACGTTGAAAAGTACCTGTTGTAAAATTTTGGACATTCTCTTTAAATGCGAAAAGCAAAAGTAATTATCGATTAATTGCATGAGAGATTTGGTCATAGAAGCAAGTGTGGATTGCTGGAAATGAGAAGAAACAATCTCTTCAGTGACAACAGTCTTTATTAAAAATGTTGAGCTATTGAATAAGATGTGTCAACCTTGTGTAAATGGAAAACAAGCTAGACTGCCATTCAAACAATTTAAAGATAAAAGCCATATTAAAAGACCTCTATTTGTGGTACATTCAGATGTTTTTGGTCCATTAAGCCAGTTACCCTAAATGATAAAAACTACTGTGTAACTTATTTAATTAAATACAAGTCAAATGTATTTAATATGTTTACAGAATTTGTAGCGAAAAGTGAAGCCCATTTTAATCTCAAGAATGTTAATTTGTGTGTTGACAATGGTAGAGAATACCTCTCCAACGAGATGCGTGAGTTTTGTGTCAATAAAGGGATTATCATTTGACGATGCCACACCTTAATTAAATGGTGTTTCTAAACGAACGATAAGAGCAATAACTGAAGTATATCGTGCCATAGTTAATGGTGCATAATAAGATCAAATATTCTGGGGCGAAACTGTGTTAGCTGCAACATATTTAGTTTACAGAATTATAAGCAGAGCACTTGGTGATAATGCAATGGCGCCATACAAGATGTGGATCAATAGAATGCCTAATTTAAAACACTTGAGAGTTTTTGGCTCCATTGTGCATGTATATGCATGATAAAACAGTCGTCCTGAAAGATGGAAGTGGTAAAACATTCTTCCTGATATATGCAAGTCGTAATACAGAATTCCTGAACGATAGTAAGGAAAGTGGTATTACAGACTTTCTGAAAGTTAAACTTCCTGAAAGACGGAAGTGGTGAAACACTCTTCCTAAAAGATGGAAGTGGTAATACAGAAGTGGTAATCCTGAATAAGGAAAGTGATATTACGGTAATACAGACTTCCTGAATTATAGTAAGGAAAGTGAAAGAGTCTTCCTGAAAGATGGAAGTGATAATACAGACTTCGTGAAAAAAAGTAAGGAATGTGATCATGTAAAATTTCCAAATAAAAGTAAGAAAAGAAAGCAAACAGGATGTCAGAAAGACATTGAGGAATCACACATTATTTTATTATTATTATTATTTTATTTTTAAAGCTAGATTAAAAACAAGTGGGAAAGGATTATCTTCGGCGTGCCAACTTCACTTTGCCAACTGCACCACGGAAATTTCAAAAGTAGTTAAAAATCGTTTTATCGTATGGTATTTATTTTTAACTCTTTTCGAAGAAAATAGTATATTAAGTTTGTGCTGAAGTTTGTAACGCATAGAAGGAAGCGTCTGAGACCCCCAAAAGTCACTGCCAGTATGCTTAGAAAAACAAATAAAATTGATCTAGCCATGTCCGTCTGTCTGTCTGTCTGTATGTATGCAAACTAGTCCCTCAGTTTTTGAGCTTTCGCGATGCAACTTTGCACAGACACTTAGTATTCAAGGGGACAGCACATTGGTCGGAGCCGGCCGGATCGGACCACTATATCTTATAGCTGCCATACAACTTGAAGTCGGTTTTGGTCATAAATCCCATGTTTTCAAAGCAATCGCAATAAAACTTTGCACAGATACTTATTATTCAAAGAAACAGCACATTGGTCGGTGCCGGCCGGATCGGACCACTATATTTTATAGCTGCCATACAACTTCAAGTCGGTTTTGTCCATAATTCTGATGTTTTCAAAGCAATTGCTTTAAATTTCCTTGTACACTTGAACACCCTTACGACTCATCAATAGGTAAAATTGCAAAACGATTGAGTCATAAATAGAGAAGATATGCGTCATTAAATAATTTGAAATACAGGTACATATGAGCAAACCAACCCAAGCACAAGAAAGCTTTTGACAGTCTGCTCTTCAAGCGAATTTGTCATCGATCACCAAAACTGCTTGTGGCGTAAGGGGTAAAGTGGCGCTGACAAACGAAAGGTCCTGGGTACGAGTCTCAGCGACGGCTGAACATTTATTTTCATTTTTATACCCTGAACCCATTAAAAATGGGAAAAAAGGTTTTATGGTTTTGTCCATATATATAAAGTATATATATTCTTGATCAGTATCAACAGCCGAGTCGATTTAGCCATGTCCGTCTGTCTGTCTGTCTCTCCGTCTGTCTGTCTGTCTGTATGAACACGCGGATATCAGAGACTAAAAATTTTGGAATATAAGTTCTCGTAGTGCCGGGACTGGTCAAGTTTATTTCATATTATCGATAACTCATCCCGTTCAAAAGTTATCGAATTTTGATCTCAGACAAGCGTTTTTGGGGTATAACTTGAAAGTTATAAGAGCTTGAGGCGCCAAATTTGGCATTTATAATCTCGAATATCATACACATATTACAAATATTTCACTTTACTACGATACTTTACGATACTACCCCCCAATCCCCCCCAAAAGTTGAAAAACGCATTTTTGAAGTTATGACCTTGCAATTTAGCTTGGTTACACATTTTATACACAATGTTATGTCCTAAAAATTTCAGAAAGATCGGATAATAAAACAAGTGGAGAAGGATTATCTTCGGCGTGCCGAAGATTAAATACTCTTTTCGAACCTTAAAGCAATTTTTACTATTTTTCCGTGACTGCTTATTTAATTCGCAGATATTAATGTCGCATACATATACCCCTACATATAAAATAAAATATATAAAGGTATTCATGTAAACAGGAACGTTTCACTATCTGCAGCTCGTGGACGCGTCCCTTAGCATTCATAAGTGCTACCGAATTGAACAATAAACAAGTTTCAGTTTTTCCAAAAAGTCAAAACTACATTACATATGTATACTACAATATACATACCAAATTTTGTGCCTGTTGCTCTTATACCTTTCAAGGCCGCTGTCGGAAATTGAATTGTCATAAAACTTAATCTGAACATACGAGAGCTTATATTCAGAATTTGAGATCCATATTTTTTTTCGCGTGGCATTGGTTTTGCCAATGAATTTAAATTTTTCTTTTGAATTATTCTATAAAAGCTACTTTATGTATGAAAAAAAAAATTAGAAACAATTTAGGAAATTTAAAATAAATGAATTTGATTACAGCTATTATATATTTGAAAAGAAGAATAAGAAACAAGTAAGAGTGCTCTAGTCGGGAGTGCCCGACTACGAGATACCCTGAACCCAGTCCTTACAATCATTCATATTAATCTAAACACACACATGCTGCAGTACAAGCAGTACAAGCAGTGCAAGCGGTCTAAGCAGTTAGCTTGCTTTTCGCTGAGCCCCACATAATGGAAAGTTAAATCTTAAATAACTTCTGTGTTTATCGTCCGATCTTATTGAAATTTTTGGGGCAAACAATTGTCGATAATATGTGTGACCAAACCAAATTGCAAGGTCGTACCTTCAAAAATGCGTTTTTTTAACTTTTGGGGGGTTTGGGGGGTGGTATCCAAAAAGTGAAAAATTTGTTCATGTGTATGCTATTCGAGATTATACATGTCAAATTAGGGGCCTCTAGCTCTTATAACTTGTAAGTTATATCCAAAAAACGCTGGTCTGAAATCGAAATTTATCGATAACTTTTGAACGGGACGAGCTATCGATAAATTTTAATAAACTTGATCTGTCCCGGGATTAGGAGAACTTATGTTCCAAATATGAAGTCTCTAGCTCTTGTAGTCTCTGATATCTGTGTGTTCATACAGACAGACAGACGGACAGACGGACAGACGGACAGACGGACAGACGGTCAGACGGACAGACGGACAGACGGACAGACGGACAGACGGACAGACAGACGGACATGGCTAGATCGACTCGGCTGTTGATACTGATCAATAATATATATACTTTATATGGTCGGAGATGCTTCCTTATGCCTGTTACATACTTTTGCACAACTTCATTATACCCTTTTTACCCATTTTTAATGGGTTCAGGGTATAAAAATGAAAATAATTGACCAGTCGCCGCTGGCACTTGAACCCAGGACCTTGCGTTCGCCAGTTCGCAACTTTACCCCTTACGCCACAAGCCGTTTTGATGATCGCTGACAAAATCCCTTGAAGAGCAGACTGTCAAAAGCTTTCTTGTTTTGCTTTTTACTGCTTACACCAAGCAGTTTTAAGAATCGCTGACAAACTCGATTTATACTGAGCTTTTGTTTTTTCGCGTGGCATTGTTTTTGTTCTAAGCCATTGAAAGCAAATGAATTTGATTACAGTTATTATATATTTGAAAAGAAGAATAAGAAAAAATGAAAATAAATGACCAGTCGCCGCTGGCACTTGAACCCAGGACTTTTCGCTCACCAGTTCGCAACTTTACCCCTTACGCCACAAGCCGTTTTGATGATCGCTGACAAAATTGCTTGAAGAGCCGACTGTTACAAATTTCCATGTTTTGTTTTCCTGCAACCTGCAACTCACGTTTGTCAGCATTTGTTTTTTCGCGTGGCATTGTTTTTGTTCTAAGCCATTGGAAGCAAATTAATTTGATTACAGTTATATATTTGAAAGGAAGATAAAGAAAAAAGTATTAAATTAACAATCAGTCGCCGCCGAGGCTCGAACTTGCGAAACTTGCGTTCGTTAGCGCGGCTCTTTACGCCTTACGCCACAAACCGTTTTGATGATCGATGACAAAATACCTTGAAGAGCAGACTATCAAAAGCTTTCTTGCGCTTGACTTTGTTTGCTCATATGCACCTGTTTTTTCAAAATATTTAATGACGCATATCTTCGCTGTTTATGACTCAATCGATTTGCGATTTTACCCATTGATGAGTTATAAGGATGTTCAAGTGTACAAGGAAATTGGCAATTTAAGGCAATTGCTTTGAAAACATAGGATTTATGGCCAAAACCGACTTTGAGGTGTATGGCAGCTATAAGATATAGTGGTCCGATCCGGCTGGCTCCGACCAATGTGCTGTCCCCTTGAATAATAAGTGTCTGTGCAAAGTTTTATTGCGATTGCTTTGAAAACATGGGACTTATGACCAAAACCGACTTCAAGTTGTATAGCAGCTATAAGATATAGTGGTCCGATCCGGCCGGCACCGATCAATGTGATGTTTTTTTGAAAAATAAGTATCTGTGCACACAGACGGACATGGCTAGATCAATTTGTTTTGTCATTACTGGCATACTGGTAGTAACTTTTGGGGGTCTCGGACGCTTCGTTCTATGCGTTATAAGCTTCAGCACAAACTTAATATACTATTTTCTTCGAAAAGAGTATAATAAAATTCAATACCCAACGAAAGGGTACAGCAATGGATACTAGGGCTTTGGCTGTGTTCATAGTAATTAATTAATACAAATTATATTTATTTAAGTTATATGACAGTGCAATTTGTGTAGGTATGGCACATTGTAGGGTTTTACATACGTATATTATTTTATTTAATTATTAATTTTTTTTTTTAACATTTCATTCAAATACTGTGGTTTAGTTTGGCTTTAAAGAATTTGATGATACTTAGGATATTGGAATTTGTTGGGTTGGAAAGAATTCTTTAAGAATTTGAAACGTAGATTGGTTAGGATAGGATATGTGCAGTCTATTAATATATGTCCTAATGTTATAGATATGCTGTTTTGACAGTGTCTGCAAATATGGTTAATGCTGTGCTTGATGTAATGTTCATGGGTTACCATAGTATGTCCAAGTCTAAGCTTAATAAATTAAGTTTGAATGTGTCTTTGTAATGTTAGATGATCTATATTTTTATACCCTGAATCAATTAAAAATGGGTAAAAAGGGTATAATGGTTTTGTGCAAAAGTATGTAACAGGCATAAGGAAGAATCTCCGACCATATAAAGTATATATATTCTTGATCAGTATCAACAGCCGAGTTGATCTAGCCATGCCTGTCTGTCTGTCTGTCTGCTCGTCTGGCAGTCTGTATGAACACGCAGAGACTATAAAAGCTATAGACTTTATATTTGGAAAATAAGTTCTCGTAGTCCCGGGACCGATCAAGTTTGTTTCATTTATCGATAGCTCATCCCGTAAAAAGTTATCGATACATTTCGTTATAAGTTATAAGAGCTAGAGGCACCAAATTTGGTATGTATAGTCTCGAATAGCAAACACATCTAACAAATATTTCACTTTTTGGATACCGTACCCATGTCTCCCCAAAAGTGAAAAACACTAATTTTTCAAGGTATGACCTTGCAATTTGGTTTGATAACCCATTTTTAGGAAATGTTCTGTCCAGAAAATTTCACAGAGATCGGGCACTAAATACAGAAGTTATTTAGGATTTACCTTTGTATAGTGTGGGGCCTTACGAAGAAGTTAGCCTGCTTGCACTGCTTGCAGTATGTGCGTCTTTGTATGGATGTGCATTGATTGGTAAGTATGAATGGATGTAAGGACTAAGTTCAGGGTATCTCTTAGCCGGGCACTCCCGACTATAGCAGTCTTACATGTTTAATTTCCGAAAAGGTTGTTTTGGTGTAATTATAAAGTGTTGATGTGGTTTTATGTTTAAACAAGTGGGAAAGGATTATCTTCGGCGTGCCGAAGATTCTATACTCTTTTCGAACCTTTAGGCAATTTTCACTCTGCCAACTGCACCACTGAAATTTCAATAGTAGTAAAAAATCGTTTTAGCACGTGGCATTTATTTTTTTGCTCTAATAGTTTGAATTAGATGAATTAAAATTTTTCTTTTAAAATATTGAATTCAAGCTATTTGATATATATTTGAAAAAAATAATTAGAAAAAAATAAGAAGCAGTAAGTCGCGGCTGGGATTTGAACCATGTTCTCCCGTTTTTCAGCGCAGCACTCTAATACCTACGCTACCAAGCAGTTTTGAAATGTGCTGACAAACTCGATTATACTGATATTTTCTTTTGCGTTGTATGTGTAATGACCAGTTGCCGCTGAGTTTCGTACCCATGAGCTTTCGTTTGTCAGCGATACTTTACCCCTTACGCCACAAGCAGTTTTGATGCTCGAAGACAAAATCCCTTGAAATGCAGACTGTCAAAAGCTCATTTGTTTTGTTTTTCTGCAGCTCGCGTTTGTCAACTACTTACACCAAGCAGTTTTGAAATGCGTTGACAAAGTAGATTATCTGATCGTTTTTTTTCGCGTTGTATAGTTTTTGTTCTAAGACATTGGTAGCAAATGAATTTGATTACAATTATTTTATATTTGAAAAGTTGAATCAGAAAAAAGTGAAAATTAATGACCAGTCGCCGCTGAGACTCGATCTCGGGAACTTTCGTTTGCTAGGGCGTCACTTAAACCCTTACGACACAAGCTTTCTTGCGCTTGGGTTTGTTTGCTCATATGCACCTGTTTTTCAAAATATTTAATGATGCATATCTTCTCTATTTATGACTCAATCGTTTTGCAATTATAACCACTGATAAGTTATAAGGATGTTCAAGTGTACAAGGAAATTTAAAGCAATTGCTTTGAAACTATAGGATTTATGACCAAAACCGACTTCAAGTTGTATGGCAGCTATAAGATTTAGTGGTCCGATCCGGCCGGCTCCGACCAATGTGCTGTCTCCTTAAATAATAAGTGTCTGTGCAAAGTAGCATCGCGATAGCTCACTGAGGGACTAGCTTGCATACATACATACAGACAGACAGACGGACATGGCAAGATCAATTTGTTTTGTTTTTCTAAGCATACTGGCAGTAACTTTTGGGGGTCTCAGACGCTTCCTTCTATGCGTTACAAACTTCAGCACAAGCTTAATATCCTATTTTCTTCGAAAAGAGTATAAATATGTGGGTATTTAAGTGTATAGCTCAAAGCTGCAAAAATTTAGTACTGAAAGAAATTGTTAAGAACGGCTTCTACATGGATGATCTGATGACAGGACCTGACACTATTAAAGATTCCAAGAAAATTGTTAGTCAAGTTCCTAATTCGGATGTATAAGGTAGGAATAAATTTGAGAAAATGGATTTCTAACAAATCCAAAATAATTGAATCAACGAATGTAAATAAAACATTAGTGTTATCCACATTTGCTAAAATATATAATCCATTAGGATGGCTGTCATCAGTCACCATTGTTGCAAAGTTTTTTATGCAAAAGTTATGGCTTGCAGAATAGAATTGAGATCAAGAATTATCTATTAATAAAGTGATCGAATAGGAATTTTACAAGGAAAATCTGACTTCTCTGAAAAAAATTAGAAGACTCAGGATAATCTTCCAGTGGAACATCATGGTTTTGCCAAAGCATATGCAGCTGTAGTATATGAAAAAGTAGGGTACTCAGCTATGATATTAGCCAGCAAAAGTAAGGCTAATCCTAAGAAAACAAGTAAGAGTGCGCTAGTTGGGAGTGCCCGACTAGGAGATACCCTGCGCCCAGTCCCTACAACCATTCATATTCACAAACATACGCATGCTGAAAACAGTTCAAGCAGGTAGGTATATTGCAAGCAGTGCTAGCAGCTTAAGCAGTGAACTTGGAGCCTGTGAGTCCCACACCATGGAAATGTAAATCTTGACCAACTTCTGTGTTTATTGTCCGATCTTATTGAAATTTTTGGGCATACGATGAGCAATAAAATGTGAGACCAAATCAAATTGATAAGTCGTACCTTCAAAAACTTTTGTCTCGATTGGGGGGGTGGTGTCCTAAAAGTTAAATTTTTGTTGCATGTGCATGCTATTCAAATTTGGGGCCTTTAGCTCTTATAACTTTTAAGTTATAGCCCAAAAACGCTGGTCTGAAATCGAAATGTATCGATAACTTTTGAACGGGACGAGTTATCGATGAAATTAAATAAACTTCTGTCCCCGGTCTACGAGAACTTATATTCCAAATATGAAGTCTCTAGCTATTGTAGTCTCTGATATCTGCGTGTTCATACAGACGGACAGACGGACATGGCTAGATCGACTCGGCTGTTGATACTGATCAAGAATATATATTTTTTTTATGGTCATAGATGCTTCCTTATTCCTGTTGCAAACTTTTGTACAAAACCATTATACCCTTTTTACCCATTTTTAATGGGTTCAGGGTATAACAAAATGGATGGTTGAAAAAACAAACAGCAGCATACCAATATATTTAGACCCAATGGGAGAAGTAGAGATAGTAGCTTCTTCTTGGTATTTAGCTATATTTTATAATAGGGACCCCTATTTTGAGATGCTGAGCAACGGCAACGAATTAATTCTAAAAATTACAATTGTGTGTGAAAAGTTTCATAATTTTGAAGACCAATGTAAACTAATCCTGGATAACATGCAAAATCAAATAATAGAATTAGAAGAAAATAACAAACTATTGTGTTTGGTATAATGGATGCGGATGATAGAGAAATGAGTGAAGAAAACATGAAAGACTTCATAGAAAATCAGAATAATGTGAACAAATTAATCGAAAAACAAACTTCAGTGGTAGATTCTACAGCAAATATTCTAAAAAGAACTACCGATGAAATTAACCTAAGCTTTAATGGTATGAACAAAAGAATTGAAAACATGACCGATCTCCTCAAAGAAAGTTACTATGTGTTCAAAGAATCCTTCAACTTTTTTATGATAACATAACAACTTAGCTCCTTGCTTAACGAATGCGAAAAAATTCAAACAGGAATTATAAGCCTGATATTTGACATTTATCATGGTAGACTAAGTCCTAATTTATTAAAACCAAATCAATTAAATTTTGAAATTTCAAAAATAAAAGATAGTTTATTAGAAACATTAGTTTTACAAGGAAAAAGGAAAACAAGTAAGAGTGCTCTAGTCGGGAGTGCCCGACTACGAGATACCCTGAACCCAGTCCTTACAATCATTCGTACTAATCTAAGTACACGCATGCTGCAGTACAAGCAGTACAAGCAGCGCAAGCGGTTTAAGCAGTTAGCTTGCTTTTTCGCTGAGCCCCAAACAATGGAAAGTTAAATTTTCAATAACTTCTGTGTTTATTGTCCGATCTTATTGAAATTTTTGGGACAAACAATTGTCAATAATATGTGTGACCAAACCAAATTGCAAGATCGTACCTTCAAAAATGGGTTTTTTGAACTATTGGGGGGTTTGGTTATTCGAGATTATACATGCCAAATTTGGGGCCTCTAGCTCTTATAACTTTGAAGTTACGACCCAAAAACTCAGGTCTGAAATCGAAATTTATCGATAACTTTTGAACGGGATGAGTTATCGATAAAATTTAGTAAACTTGATCTGTCCCGGGCCTACGAGAACTTATATTCCAAATATGAAGTCTCTAGCTCTTGTTGTCTCTGATCTCCGCGTGTTCATACAGACAGACGGACGGACGGACGGACGGACGGAGAGACAGACAGACGGACATGGCTAAATCGACTCGGCTATTGATACTGATCAAGAATATATATACTTTATATGGTCGGAGATGCTTCCTTATGCCTGTTTCATACTTTTGCACAAAAACATAATACCCTTTTTACCCATTTTTAATGGGTTCAGGGTATAAACAGTGAGCTGAAAGAAATTTACAATTAACTATCTGCAAAAGGAATATTCATTAACAATCGGTTAATTATAAATGCTAAGATACCATTATTTGGCAGGCATCCATCGCAGTTATTCAGAGTTATTCCTGTACCAATTGAAATCCGAGTATCTTGTGTACAATTTTGAAATAGATTCATATAAGTTAATGACTGAATCTACATTGAACAGATGTGAACAAGTGAGAACGTTGCAGTCGGGCGGAGCCGACTGCGTAATACTCTGATACCATTTTAAGAACAGCTGAAAGCAAGTGAACAGAACATTTTAGCTCTAAAACTGTGGAAGATATACATTATCGCGATTTTTGTGGGGAGGGAGTGGGCGTGGCCCCAAAAATTTTGGCTGATCTTTAGAGGGGGTGACAAGAAGTCTATCTTACAAATTTGATGACTCTAGCTCTAAAACTGTGGAAGATATACATTTTCGCGATTTTTAGGGACGGGAGGGGGCGTGGCCCCCAAATTTTTGCCGATCTTTAGAGGGGGTGACAAGAAGTCTATCTTTCAATGTAGATGACTCTAGCTCTAAAACTTTGGAAGATTCGAGGTTTATCGACATGTTATCGATTTGCCAGCCTCCCAGTGGGCGTGGCATATATTTGAAACAAACTTGATCTGAAGCAGATAGCTATATTCATAACACAAAAGGTTTCAAGAGTCTATCTAATATCGTTTCGGAAATACGTGCGTTCATCCAGACAGACAGACGGCCAGACGGACGGCCTCACGGACATCCGACTAAGCCAATATACTATGAGTACCTTCGGTATCAGAGTATAAAAATGGCAGTCCAACGAACGAAATTCGAGGGAAGTTGGCCTTGGACTAGTGAAAATGATAGTGCATGTGAAATCACACCATTTAGACCAAAAAGGCAGTCTAATTGTATTTATAAAAGTGTAGTAAATTCTAAAACATACTGGGCTGAATTGGAAGACAAGAGTAGCTGTCTTTTTAAAGTTTCACAAAACGCCAAAGTTAGGTTTCAGTGCAGTAGCACACAGCAATAACTAATAGACTTGACTAAACCAGAGATACTAACAATTAGATCAGATATGATAGATCATCATAAAATACATTCTGAAAGTAACTTAAGAGTTTCTGCACCATATTTAGGAGATATTAGTGAAGCTCCAAAAATTATTTGGGATCCATTAGGAACAGTAACATAAATAAGAAATCGGAAAATTACAAGATGAAATAAAGAATTTACATCCAAACACCATGTAGAATTTAAAGATTTTAAGTTTCATCACGTATCTGCACACGCTTCTTTAGGAATAGGAATAGTTACCATACCAATTATACTCTTTTCGAAGAAAATAGTATATTAAGTTTGTGCTGAAGTTTGTAACGCATAGAAGGAAGCGTCTGAGACCCCCAAAAGTTACTGCCAGTATGCTTAGAAAAACAAAACAAATTGATCTAACCATGTCCGTCTGTCTGTCTGTCTGTATGTATGCAAACTATTCCCTAAGTTTTTTTAGCTATAGCGATGCACACAGACACTTATTCAAGGGGACAGCACATTGGTCGGAGCCGGCCGGATCGGACCGCTATGTCTTATTTTTTTTTTTTACATAGCTACACAGCTACATAGGGTGTTTACCCTATTTCCAGGCCGGTATAACTTTAAACTTTAAAAACCCATCTCAGTGGGGAGATGTCGCTGTTGTTAGCACGGGTATGCTATAATATATATTGCTATAATTTGCTAAAATAGCCGGCCGTTCCGCGACCGGCCAAGGATCTAGAGGTCCGACGGGTGCTTGCGCTTTAGACGCCTATGTCTCGCCGGTCTTGCGAGTTGTCTAGCCAGGCGGTAAGTGTGGTCTAACAAACGTGCGCGATACCGGTTGGAGCTTTTACTTATGGCCTCACACACCGTTGGTATTTGAAGGTCGTTAAGGATAGTCTCATTTTTTACGTAATGTTGCCACTTAATATTGGTCATGCGGCGCAAAAACTTTGTTATTGTAGCTTGAACTCTTCTTAGGGTAGTGTCACATGCAGTCCCCCAGCAAGTGATACCCAAATTTAACGTTGGCAGTATAATGGCCTTAAATAACCGTACTTTGGCTCTTTGGGAAAGACCACTCCCTGGTCTGAGAAGCCAGTCCAATTTCCCCAGTTTTTTGTTCACTGTTCCACATGCTTTTTATACCCTGAACCCATTAAAAATGGGTAAAAAGGGTATTATGGTTTTGTGCAAATGTATGTAACAGGCATAAGGAAGCATCTCCGACCATATAAAGTATATATATTATTGATCAGTATCAACAGCCGAGTCGATCTAGCCATGTCCGTCTGTCCGTCTGTCTGTCTGTATGAACACACAGATATCAGAGACTACAAAAGCTAGAGACTTCATATTTGGAACATAAGTTCTCCTAATCCCGGGACAGATCAAGTTTATTTCATTTGATCGATAACTCATCGCATTCAAAAGTTATCGATAAATTTTGATTTTAGACTAGCGTTTTTGGGACAAAACTTCAAAGTTATAAAAGCTAGAGACCCCAAATTTGGCATGTATAATCTCGAATAGCATACACATGTAACAAATATTTCACTTTTTGGATACCACCCCCAAACCCCCCAAAAGTTAAGGTACGACCTTGCAATTTGGTTTGGTAACACATATTATCGACAATTACTTGCCCCAAAAATTTCAATAAGATCGGACAATAAACACAGAAGTTATTTAAGATTTAACTTTCCATTGTGTGGGGCTCAGCGAAAAGCAAGCTAACTGCTTAAACCGCTTGCACTGCTTGTACTGCAGCATGTGTGTGTTTAGAGCAGTACGAATGATTGTAAGGACTGGGTTCAGGGTATCTCGTAGTCGGGCACTCCCGAGACTATACATACTAAATTTTGTGCCTCTTGTTGACATAACTTTCAAGTTATGGTAAAAAAAAACTGGTCTGAAATCAAATTTTATAGATAGCTTTTTAAAAATGAAAAAACCTTATCTGTTTCGGGACTAGGAGAAGTTATATTCCAAATATGAAGACTGTTAAGGCATTTGAATTATAATAGAGCCAACAAACATGTTAATTAACAGCTGCTGCTCTCTGGCCCTCTGCCTAGACAGCATACACTCTCTGCCTCTCTGTCACTTAACAGAGAGGAAATAAATGCAGAAAACATTGTAAAAACCAAGTCAAAGTGTGCGGTCGTCTTTTTATTGAATCGTCGCCAAACGTTCGAATATTTTGCTTATTGCCCACCGGCAATTAATTAATGTCTAGCTGCTGTTGCTAAAACATTTTGGCGCCCCCGAAGTGGACAACGTTTGTCAACGTTTCAAATTTTAAGTTTTGGAGTCGATCGCCGTCTGGACTTTGACTTCGCCAGCCTCGCTTTTGCTGAATTGGAATTGGATATTTCCCAGTGGATATTGCCCAGTGGATACTGCCCTGATGAACTATCACCAAAATCAGGAAAGCTCAAAGTTGTATTAAATTTCCAATGCATGAATACATATGTATAATAAAAACAAGTAATAGTGCTCTAGTCGGGACTGCCCGACTAGGAGATACCCTGAACCCAGTTCTGACATCCATTCATACTTGCCTAATAGTGTGCATACATACAAACACACCACACATTACTGCAAGCTGTGAAAACGGTTTAAGCAGTTATCTTGCTTTTTCACTGAGCCCCACACAATGGAAAGTAAAATCTTAAATAACTTCTGTGTTTATTGTCCGATCTTTTTAAAATTTGTAGGACATAACATTGGCTATAAAATGTGTGACCAAACCAAATTGCAAGGTCATACCATCAAAAATGAGTTTTTTGAATTTTTGGGGGGATTGGGGGGTGGTATCCAAAAAGTGAAAAATTTGTTA
The DNA here is from genome assembly GCA_035042425.1 of Drosophila flavopinicola. Lineage (NCBI taxonomy): Eukaryota > Metazoa > Arthropoda > Insecta > Diptera > Drosophilidae > Drosophila > Drosophila flavopinicola. The sequence goes on along the minus strand of JAWNLL010000003.1, from coordinate 1,283 downwards.
CATGTGTATGCTATTCGAGATTATACATGCGAAATTAGGGGCCTCTAGCTCTTATAACTTGTAAGTTATAGCCCAAAAACGCTAGTCTGAAATCGAAATTTATCGATAACTTTTGAATGGGTCGAGTTATCGATAAAATGAAATAAACTTGATCTGTCCCGGCACGACGAGAACTTATATTCCAAATATGAAGTCTCTAGCTCTTGTAGTCTCTGATATCCGCGTGTTCATACAGACAGACGGACGGACGGACGGACGGACAGACAGACAGACGGACATGGCTAAATCGACTTGGCTGTTGATACTGATCAAGAATATATATACTTTATATGGTCGGAGATGCTTCCTTATGCCTGTTACATACTTTTGCACAAAACCATAATACCCTTTTTACCCATTTTTAATGGGTTCAGGGTATAACAAGTGGAGAAGGATTATCTTCGGCGAGCCGAAGATTAAATACTCTTTTCGAACCTTAAAGCAATTTTTACTATTTTTCCGTGACTGCTTATTTAATTCGCAGATATTAATGTCGCATACATATACCCCTACATATAAAATAAAATATATAAAGGTATTCATGTAAACAGGGACGTTTCACTATCCGCAGCTCGTGGACGCGTCCCTTAGCATTCATAAGTGCTACCGAATTGAACAATAAACAAGTTTCAGTTTTTCCAAAAAGTCAAAACTACATTACATATGTATACTACAATATACATACCAAATTTTGTGCCTGTTGCTCTTATACCTTTCAAGGCCGCTGTCGGAAATTGAATTGTCATAAAACTTAATCTGAACATACGCGTGGCATTGGTTTTGCCAATGAATTTAAATTTTTCTTTTGAATTATTCTATTAAAGCTACTTTATGTATGAAAAAAAAAATTAGAAACAATTTAGGAAATTGAAAATAAATGAATTTGACTACAGCTATTATATATTTGAAAAGAAGAATAAGAAAAAATGAAAATAAATGACCAGTCGGACGGCGCCACAACCAGCATTTGTTAACCAGAACGTCGATAGGCCCGGCCGCCTCAACGGCGCGCTCGACGCTGGCGGCATCGGTCACGTCGAGCGCAAGCAAGCGCAGCGAGGGCGGCAGCAGATCCTGTTGCGGCGTGCGCATGGTCGCAATCACCTCCCAGCCGGCTTCGTGGAAGCGTTTAGCGCTTTCCAGGCCGAAGCCCGACGAGCAACCGGTAATCAAGACTGTAGACATCATTTTCTCCTTTCAAAAATCAATGGCGCCATGCTAGGCCCTCAGATCGAGACTAACTA
>JAWNLL010000002.1:0-88373 GCA_035042425.1 Drosophila flavopinicola | reverse complement strand
AACTGGATAACGACGTCGATCAAATGTCTGTCGATTTCAAGCGTTCGATACGCGGCAAGTCCGCCAGCGCCATCGCCCAGGCGCTGCTCTCCGAATCGGAGCGCAACATCAAGAGTGCCAAGCAGCAGGAGGAGAACTACATGGCCCAAACGCTCGTCCGCTCGAGCCGTGCCGCGTCCCGTGTGCGTTCCACGTCCCCGTTCGAGGGTGGCGGCAGCGGCCAGCTGCGTGCCCATGCCTACCACATGGAGCTGATGGACGATCGCCTGGTCGACAAGCTCGACCATCGCGTCTCCTCGTCGCTGCACAATGTGAAGCGTCAGCTGTCCACGCTGAATCAGCGCACCGTCGAGTTCTATGCGGATAGCAGGTGCGGTATTGAGGATAAGTGTTGGATTTGTCGCAAGGTCTTGCGCACACATCCCAAACTCAAGGACTATACCTATATCTATTGGCAGCACTGAGCTGGCCCAGATCTATAGTCGTAGTGGACCCCTTCCCTTCCTTTGCACACTTCATTTCATGAATCAATTCATTAATAATATTGCGAAACTGAGCTTCTCGGGCGTTTTCAAATTTGTTTCTAGCCCCAGCAAATTCTGAATAAATGCGAACATTTTTGATTTACAGCTCAATTTTTTTTCTTGACAAAGAAAAATCAATTTCGGGTGTGAAAACCCCTTTAAGCACTACCAACTCTCAATCCTCACGTACCCTGGCGAAATTGGAACAGATTTACACCAAAAACAAAACCAGATGTTAACAACTAGATGTATACAGAAATGTCAAATCACAATTTGTTCTATTGAGTCTACAAAAAATATTTCAAGTATATCATACAATATTTCATTATCGGATTAACAACTCACAATCGTTTCGATCGATTCTATAAAATTGGTCATTTTGCAACACTTTCAACAAGCAGCCAGTGACTGTAGTTTATTTTAGGTTTCAGTATGAGTTGCTGCGATTTTTGTAGGATATTGATAGCACATTTAAGCCCAATAAACGCTACCAGTCGATATCAGCTTATGGCTGTAATATAAACCCGCAGACAGTTTACTACACTGGCTGAAATTAGTCCATGAGCCATACGCAATATACGTAATTAAATTTCATTATTTGTTACAGCTTATAACAAACGAAAAGGCAGCAAAGATATGTAGAAACCTAAACAATGCTTAAAAAATAATATTAAAATCGATAAGGTTTTAATAGCACAATAAATGGGACGCAATTGCGCTTTATATTTTCGTATAGCTCTTGTTATTGATAAGTTCTAGCGCCAAAATCACAAAAATATGTAAGCAAATAAAGAAGCTTCTACCGCGTATCATAAAAACAGAAAACAGCAACTGAGAGATAATATACAAATGAAAGAAAGAAAGAAGGAAAAAAAAACAGCAGGAAATACGAAATATGATTTTGAGTTTGGGAATGTGTGTGAGTCTTATTATTTGTTTTTTTTTTTTTTTTTTTTTTTTTGGGTAGTTGGCATGAAAAGTGAAAACGTGCTGCGACCACCAATTAAATGCCATTTATCAGCAAAAGAGTCTAAAGTTTAGATAGCCTTCTGATTTATAGCCCCCTGCGATAAGCCAAAGGGGTAGGGCAAATATAGGGTAGGGGCTAGGTTGTAGATGGTAGGGTGTAGCTGGTAGATGGTAGATGGTAGAGGGTAGCAGACGGACAGTGAGTGTTAACAGTCACTGCATTGGCATTGGCATTTACCCATTGATTTGCAGTGTGTAAGAATAAATATGTAATTTGTAATTGCGCTGGACTGATTGTTTCTTTCGCGTTGTATAGTTATACCCTGAACCCATTAAAAATGAGTAAAAGGGGTATTATGGTTTTGTGCAAAAGTATGTAACAGGCATAAGGAAGCATCTCCAACCATATAAAGTATATATATTCTAGATCAGTATCAACAGTCGAGTCGATTTAGCCATGTCTGTCTGTCTGTCTGTCTGTCTGTCTGTCCGTCTGTCTGTCTGTATGAACACGCGGATATCAGAGACTATAAGAGCTAGATACTTCATATTTGGAATATAAGTTCTCCTAATCCCGGGACAGATAAAGCTTATTTCATTTAATCGATAAATCTTGCTGTTTAAAAGTGATCGATAAATTTAGATTTCACACTAGCGTTCTTGGGACATAACTTCAAAGTTATAAGAGCTAGAAGCCCCAAATTTGGCATGTATAATCTCGAATAGCATACACATGTAACAAATATTTCACTTTTTGGATACCACCCCCAAACCCCCAAAGTTCAAAAAACGCCTTTTTGAAGGTACGACCTTGCAATTTGGTTTGGTCACACATTTCAAAATTTCAATAAGATCGGACAATAAACACAGAAGTTATTTAAGATTTAACTTTCCATTGTGTGGGTCTCAGCGAAAAATCAAGCTATCTGCTTAAACCGCTTGCACTGCTTGTACTGCAGCATGTGTGTGTTTAGATTAGTACGAATGATTGTAAGGACTGTGTTCAGGGTATCTCATAGTCGGGCACTCCCGACTAGAGCACTCTTACTTGTTTTTTTTACTAAGGCATTGGTTGCAAATGATTTTGATTGCAGTTATTATATATTTGAAAAGAAGAATTAGAAAAAAGTGTAAATAAATGACCTGACGCCGCTGAGGTTCGTACCCAGGACCTTTCGTTTGTCAGCGCGCCACTGTACCTTTTACGCCACAAGCAGTTTTGATGATCGATGACAAAATCCCTTGAAGAGCAGACTGTCAAAAACTAACTTGTGTTGTTTTCCTGCAACCTGCAACTCGCGTTTGTCAGAGCAGCATTATACATCTTACACCAAGCAGTATTAAAAATCGCTGACAAACTCAAACTCAAACTCCGTCAGGCCGTCCGTCTGTCTGTCTGGATGAACGCACGTATTTCCGAAACGATATTAGATAGACTCTTGAAATCTTTTGTGTTATGATTATTGTTATCTGCTTCAGATCAAGTTTGTTCCCAATTAATGCCACGCTCACTGGGAGGCTGGCAAATCGATAACATGTCGATACACCTCAAATCACAAATCGATTAAGCGAGAATATCTCCCACAATTTCAAGGCTAGAGTAATCGGTTTTGGTAGGTATATTCCTGGTGACCTACGAAAAAAATTCGATCCCAGGTAAATCGGCCACAATTCGATAGCACGTGTATATTTCCCGCAATTTTGAAGCTAGACTCCCCAAATTTGGAATTTAGACTAGGGCTGACCACCCCAAAAGATTCCGTCCTGAATTTTCCGGCCACGCCCACTAGAATTTTGTTAATTTGTTAACAAACTGAGTGCGGAGCTCTCTTTACCTTCAAAAAGATTTTAAGAGAGCAAGAATCAATGCATAATCTTTGTAATATTTGATCAAAACCGAAATAAGAAAAATTGCGCTTGAGCGACTTTGCATTCGAATATCTCAAAGTGCGTTTTAAATAAATGCAATTTTTTTTTTAATTAGTTAAATTTGATTGCTTTACTAAGAAAATATGATAGCACAAAGTGTTTTCAAGAAATTTTAATTTTGTAGTCTCGGTGGACCTTGCCGAGGAAATGCCCATATACCAAATTTGGTAATTTTTATAACTTTCAAGTTATGGCGCAAAAATGCTTATCTATAATCGAAAGTAATCGATCGAATTTGAATGGGACCCTGACCCAGGAAAACGAAAACTTATATCAAATACAAGTAAGAGTCCTCAAGTCGGGAGTGCCTGACTACGAAATACCCTGAACCCAGTCCTTACAATCATTCATACTAATTTAAACACACACATGCTGCAGTACAAGCAGTGCAAGCGGTTTAAGCAGTTAGCTTGCTTCTGCACTGAGCGCCATACCATGGAAAGTTAAATTGTAAGCAGCCATGTGTTTACTATCCGATCTTATTGAAAGTTGTTGGGCACAAAATTTGCCATAAAATGTGTGGCCAAACCGAATTGCAAGGTCATAGATGCGTTTTTGGATATTTTGGGGATTGGGGTGAAATATTTGTTACATGTGTATGCTATTCAAAATTATATATACACCAAATTTGGGGCCTATATCTCTTATCATTTCTAAGTTATGGCCCAAAAATGCTGGTGTGTAATTGAAATCTATCGATAAGTTTTGAGCGGGACGAGTTATCGATAGAATGAAATTAACTTGATCTGTCCCGGGACTACAAGAACTTATATTATCTAGCTCTTATAGTCTCTGATATCATCGTGTTCATACAGATGGACAGACGGACGAAATGACAAACGGACATGTCTAGATCGACTCGGCTGTTGATACTGATCAAGAATATACATGCTTTATATGGTCGGAGATGCTTCCTTATGCCTATTACATACTTTTGCACAACTTCATTTTACCCTTTTTACCCATTTTTAATGGGTTCAGGGTATAAAAAATAGACAAACAAACAGACAGACATTTATGATACGGTAAAATGCACTTCGGATTCAGTGACTACAAAAACTTTTAGTAAATATAGTCAGCATTTTCAGGACAAACAACCTTTTGTTTTTTGTGAGTCTGCGTAATTTAACTAAAGATAGAGGAACTGGTTTCTTCAAAAGATTCAAAACCTTTGTTTTAGAGACTACAAGACCTAAAGACTTCATATTTCATATTTACTTCAAATTTTTATGGAAAATTTTTAATTCTAACAATTTTTTTTGTTATAACTTAAAAGTTTTAAGATCTAGTGCTTTTGTATTTTTTTTCTTATACAGCATACCCTTTTAAAAATATTTGACTTTTTGGATACAAATATGTACCTATGAGTGCATTAAGGACTAGGATCATGATTTGTCCTAGTCGGACACTCACGACTAGAGCATTCTTAGTTGGTTATCGTTCCCTTACAGGGCAAACGTCAAACGCTGAGTTGACGTGCGCATTAAAGTCGGCGTCAAACTTTAAGTTTGAATGATGATTATTAGTATTTTTATCTTTGCTACAATATTAATGAATTATTAATATTGAATTGTTGTATAGTGTTATGGTGTATGTTAAAAAAGGTTTTTCAGCTTTAAGCGCTTAAGTCTTCTTCTGGTAAGTGATGTGAGCAATCTGCCTCGCAAGCGGATTATAGTGATAGTTGAGTTAATTTTGTCCTCTATATAAGTTTGATTATGAAATTTAGTTTTTGTTGTATTATTTTGATGTGGGATTGTGCGTCCATCCTCCAAATGGAGAATCATGAATTTGTATGAAATAAGTTATGATTAGAGTCTTCATTTGAATGTGTGTTTCCTGAGCCAGCGTAATTTATATATTCTGATGGTGATCCGTCAATATAAGTTTTAAATGTAAGTGTGTTGTCCAGAATGAGCCCAAAGTATATGTGTGAGTGTTTAATTTTTAGAAAAGCTCCGTTTAAGAACTATAAATATTTATAAGACACACATAACATTTTTTTTAAGAAAATATTTAAATGTGACACATTACTTCAGACAATAAAAAGCTCAGATCCGAACACTATAAATATGGGCGTATTACTTACCGGGTATTTGCCAGTTAAAGCTTCTGGGTCGAGACCCTTCTTCAAGGCCTTGTGCCTGAGCTGTTGCTTCTGTCTTTCCTTCAGCTCTTTCAACTGTAAGCGAGCGTAATATTATTGCTGCCAATGTTGAAGAACTGTTAGTTTTTTGTACTAACATCATAGTCCTGACGTTTCTGCCTTTCTTCCAAGTCATACTTTTCAGTTTCCAATTTAACGATGAGCTCCCATAGTTCCTGAGCCTTCTCACGCAGCTTCTGCTCACCAAAGCCTTCGATAGCAAGGGGCTTAATGCGAAACGACAACGAGATCTTTTTCTCTTCCTCCAATTGTTCCTTAGTTTTGTTACGTTCCATGGCGGCTGACGATAGTCCCAACTGTATGCGTGCAATTTTCGATTTTTTTCCATTTTAAATTGACACATTTCGTTGTGTTTTTTTTTGTTTTGTTTTTTGTGGTTTTACAACAACAGCAATGAGATTCGGGATTGCAGGTTACGGCGGTACGTGTGTAACAGTTACGTTTTTATAGTGATAGACATGTATTTCAAATGATAGATTAGCAACATTGTGGTGTGTGTGGGTTTAAGTGTAAAATGGGATTAAAATTTTAGTGACAACGGATACGAATCGAAAAAAGTACGAAATATACATAAAGTAGAGGTTGAAACGACAAAATACGAGAATTGTTTGGGGAAATGTATCAGTAGGTTGCATTTATGAAACTTAATATAATTACCACGCCTGTCTCCTTCTTGGCAATGGTGAAGTTAGGTCCCTTTTTGTCCTTGTCCTTCATGGCCTGCAACATAGCTTGACGTTTCTTTTCGGCTTCCTCAAGACGCATGCGCTTCTCTTCAATTTCGCGCTGCTTCTTCTCTTCAGCCTCGCGGACGCGACGTTCTTCCTCTTCCTTTTTGCGCTGGGCCATCTTTTGCTCCTCCTCGGCACGCGAGATCTTGCGCTTGGCCTGCTTCTCCTTTAGTTTCTTCAGCTCATCCTCCTCCTTGGCTCTCTGTTTGCGCCATTCGCTAATGTATTCTTTCAGCTGTTCATCGAGATCGGAGCGCTTCTGGTCCTGGCGCTTAATAAACTCCGGATCGCCCTCACCTCTGCAGCACATCAAACAGGACAAAAAATTAGTAGTTGCCTTAAATATTTGCAAATAGTTTAACATTTAAGCTTACTAAAATGTACGACTAGTATGCTTATATTAATTAGCCTAAAACTAATTACATTGATTTAAAATTGCTTTTAAGTTGTTTTTAATTAGTATTTAACGCAATTTTTTTAAAATGATCTCTTTTAACAAGCTCTGCTAAAATAAGTACCATTATATATATATATATATATTATGTATTATGTATATATATATATATTTTTTTTTGAAAGCTTCGCAATTAGTTGCAATCGTTGGTAAGCATTAAATGTACAAAATGTGTAAGTAAAATCAACATGCGGCTTGAAAAGCCGACCTGGGCAGCTCGACCGCGACACTTGATAAAAAGGAAATAAAAGTATTCAACATATTGTGATCAGTTATCTATATACAAAAGTACATAACCTATAACTACGTCGCATTACATGGTGAATTTTGTTAGTATTCGATTAGCAGGCAGTATGGTTAATATACATATATATATATATATATATATATATATATATATATAAGTTATAATAAGTTTTTGCAAATGACTCATCTTAAGATATCACAAAAAACATTAGTACGGGTTAGATTTTACATAAAATTTTTGTACACATTTTTTATTGCATAAACTTACTCGGCTGGTGTCTGAGGTGGTTTTCTATACGTGAGGCAAACATGGAGGTAGTTTTGATATATTTGGTGGTTTTGTGTTTCAGAAATTATTTGGTTTTATTAAGAGATTGACACAATTTCACGATGAAGTACGCAAAAACACGTAATGGGTTGAGAGATTTATTTTTGTTTTGTTTTGAAATGTAACAAAAATATTAATTTTTTTTATTTTTATTATGCAAACAAAAAAGTCGTTGAAAAGAAAGAAAAAAAATATTTCGTTTAAAAAAAAAATTATTGAAAAAATAATTTAAATGTAAAAACAATAAACTAAAGGTAAATACGTATTTGTTGTTGTTTTCTAGTATGTTGTAAATTCTAAAACTAAATTCCAAGCAACGAGCTGTAAACTTTATACATATGTTCAAAATTCAAAACTGCAACTGGAACTGGTCCTGGTCTCAAATGAATGTCTTATTACCGAAGTATACATCCACAAAAAATGTCTTGTCCTTTATGCAAAATCAATGGAAGGGTTTATCTGTTGGAAATGAAATTCGGGCAGCGAATTTTTGTTTTCATCCATGCCGGATATTTTTCTTTTCATTTGCATTAAAATATAATTTTGTGGGATTATTATTATTTGTAACTATGGATTGAGCTACAGCAAGTGTAAAACTTTAATATTTTACTTAAGATCATGAAAAGTCAAGTTTGTTTTGAAGTTACTACTGTCACCGGTACATTTTATCTTTGACCTGGATAATTGCAGCATCCAAACCGCTCTGATATCCAAGATTATGTACATTCTCACACGACACATTTTCCTACGAATTCGGCTTGCGTACTTTTAACAAATACGAATATGATTTTGTACGCAATTACTTACTTCCTGTAACAATAAAAAGAAACAAAGAAATGGGGAGAGAGAGAGAAAAACAATTGTGATTTAAAATTGTTTATGTGTTAAATTCTTAATTGATTGAACAAGAAGCCAGGCCAACAAGAGGCGAACATTTTTTTTACGTTTTTTCTCCAAAACTTTGAATGATTTTATTAATTTTATAAAATTTTGTAGGAAAGGGAAACACTAATTTCGAATACAAATACATAAGCGAACACAACACATATCAATATATATTTATGACTAAATATATACTGAATTTTGAGGGGGTGGAGTGGTGGGGTAGGCAATAGTATACTGGGAATACACAGAAGGTCCTATTTATTCAAAACGGTTGATAATTTAATTGTTTTGGAATTTACTCTGATTTTTGCAGGTGCAGGAAAATATGTATGTGGGTGTGCTCTTATATATATATAAAAAAAATTATTTGTGTATTTATATAAGATAAAACATAAGTACGAGTACAACATTGAGAACAAAAACGAAACACAAAAAATACACTAAGAAATGTACAAAAAGATAAAAAAAAATATTAAAATTTAATTAAATTAATCACAGCCAAATGCACAAAGCAGAAAATTACACATTGATTTTTTTTTGCATAATCAATACAAATATAAGGACGTATACAAATGTAAATTACACATACATACACAAAAATTTTTGTATGAAAATAGAATTTAAATCATAATTTTTAAAAACACCAATCGAGGTTTAGCCTTTCATTTTGGGCACAAAAACTACTTACATCTCCTCTCTAGTCTCCTCGACAACCTCCTCCTCCTCGGAACTGCTGGTGTGTTCGTAATTGAACGATTTACAAGTATGGTTTTGTGCAAAAAACAATATCAGAAGTGAATGTTGGTTCGATTGGTGGTTGGGTTGGTGTGTATGCAAAATTGTTGCACGAGTTGTTGTTTTCAAGTTGTTTGTTATTGATTTCGAGAGAAACGAAACGACAACATTAGCAGTTGATTGATAAAAACATTTGGTATTGGGTATTAAGGTCCACGTGTTCCGGGTAGCCGGAATATCATTTTTTGGATGGTGGGTTTCAATTGGGTTGTTGTAGTTGGTTGGGTCCAGGGGGTCGTGTAATGAAAATACAAATGTTGTAAAAGGAACACAAATTTAACAAGTGCCACAAATGAGACCAAAAAACACCAGTCATTAAAATAACAAGCACAAAAACTGTGCTTCTGTTCATTTTTGTCAATTAAAAATTTTAATTCGAGCTAACAATATTCGAATTAAGAAATCTTTAAGTTCACCAGCTTTGGATTTTAATGATTAGTTGGGAACAGTTTCCGCCACACACTATGCATATTGGTATCCTCAACGGCTTGTATTTAACGTAACAATTATTTATGATATGCAGCGAAACCAAAATACACACTTTCACTTACAACTGAAGTATGTTTAAGTAATAACCGCGGCGCACATGGCGCATACTTTTATTCTTGCTGTTGAATGCCCATGAGTTGTACTTACGTGTATTCCTCATCGTCGGACATGGTTGCGGTTTCGGGTTGAAAAACCTTTCAAAAGTAGAAAAAACGTTAGTCAAAGTCAGATTTCACCGTTATTGTCACAATTCACACCCCAATGGCTTATATTTTTATGTACTGTTATTGTTCCTTGTGTCGTGCTGTTAAGTGCTAATTGTCAATTGCAGAAACGTTAGCAGCAGCAACAGCAACAATGGCTAAAACTGAAATAGAGACAGCATCTTGTTTTCGCCTTGATATCGCTCTATATTTAGACACAATGCAGGCCAGTATCTGTGCCTGTATCTGTATATATATATATATATATATATACATATACATACATTCAAACATACATGCATGGTATCTCACCATCTTTATTTTTATGTAGCCGGCGACAATGATCAGATCATAATTTGTGCGGCTCTCACAAAATTCGATTATTTAATTTTATATTCTCTTTTCTCTGTCTAGCCGAATTTGCATGTTCATGTTTTTATATGCATATATAATATTATACATATGTGCATATATTATAGTATGTATTTATACAAATGTATGTGTGGATGTATGAGTTATATGTTGCTTAATTTTTCTGTTGAGTTTTGTGAGAAATGCTTTGGCTTTCTAGCGAACTGTTAAAAATAGATGCGCATATTGAATTTCTCTGACGGCGACCAAAAGTATACGAAGCGCAAAAGCTTTTTACGATTTTACGATTGAAAAATGTTGAAAATTTTACATTGTCACTAAATCTAAGCATGCTTTCATCTAAAACGTAAAAATGTAACCCAGCCAAACTCAGAAAATATGCCTGCATATAAAAATAAAATGTAATATGCATGACGTATGTACATGAAGATTAAACTGTTATTTATACTGCAATCTTACCGCATATATATATATATATATATATATATATATATAAATATATGATAATGTATAGAATCTATAATATATCTATATACATAAATCCAATGAGCTTGAAGAATATGTATAATCCCTAAGACTTCGTTACAACTGTACTTCTACGATTCTGCTTGTTTAAGATAATTTCTTAGTACATATTGAAAAGAGTTTGAAACTAGACCATATCAATCTGCTGAATTAGAAAAAGAATATTACGTTGTGCACTAAATATAGAAATTTTCCAGCACCGATTTGAAAATGAAAAAATGTTTTTGGGAATATGTGAAAATGTGTATGTGTGGGTGTATGCTTGGCCAACTCGTGCTGTCCAAAGACGCCTTCGCACTCTCGATAGACATCGTTTTATCTGTGCGTGCCTGTATTGGCTATTTAGCCAAAGTAAAAACACTACCAGGCATACACCCGCACGCACAAAAACGTACACACATATATATATATCATACATAAGCAAAGAGCTTATTTTTAAAAATTTTAGAACGAAAATATAAAAAAAAATTCTTTTGGTTTTTTTTTTTTTGAGATCATATAACACTTGGCTCTCAAAGCGCTCTCATTCCGACATCGTAAGATTTTGTTAATATTCCTGTTTATTGCTGTTTGTGGTAATGTTTATTTTGTTGTTGCTGCTGCTGATATAGTTGTTGGAATTGTTGCCGTGCTTGTTGTTATACGCCCTACGGCAATTATGTATAGTATTGATTGAACAAAAAAAATTTACAAAATAACCGAACAGATATAAAGTTATATGTACATCAAATTCCCATAAGGAAATCTTTAATGTTATTATTTTTCTTGTTTTAACACATTGCGTAGTAAATTGTTTATGTAGTTTCACTTAAAAAAAATTGTCGTAAAATAATTTTAAAAAAAATTTGCTTATGTGCACTTAAAATTATATAAGAACAGTTATAATGCATTTGTTTGCAACATTTTGTTCTATAAGTCGTTTTGTATTTAAATTTAACTTGCAAGGATTTTCGTTTTAATTCGATAGAGATTTTTTTGGTTCATCGATTTTTGGCATTTGGTTTTGGCCAACTTACTTAGGAAAAGAAACAAATTGAACTCTCAACTAAAGTCCGAGCAGTTGACGTTGTAGGAGCGAATGCTGCGGTTCGACTAAACAGACTGACGATCCAAAGCGATGCTACAACTTATGTTAAGGAATTTTTTCAGCTAGCGGAAAATAAAAACCATTTTCCACAACTACAAGCGCACGCCCGCTATGCACACATATATACACAGAGATTCAAAGGTCTCTCTACACACGCATATATATATATAAATACACGCATACTTCTATATTTATATTGCTAGACGCTATTAAATAGACTAGTGTGAAAAAGCGCGCTATATGCCGGTCCGCTGGTGATCACCAACATTAGCCAACAAGTAATGGACGGGGTGCAGAGACACCACACCACGAAAACGACGGCGACTACGCAATAGAGCTACAGAATGCTTGGCAACTATAGCGCAGGAGCGCAAAGTTATACATGGACTGGCGATTAGAGCCGCTAGGTGGGACGTGGCGTTGCGTGGGCGGCAACAGCTTGTGTGCCTGGGCGCAGTAGCCGTAACAGTTTCAGGTGGGCTGCCTACTTACGCCCTCATCCGCCCGAGGCGTCATCTTCTTGCGGCTGAAATATAAACTTGTTGAATTAACAAAACGCACACATTAATACAGAACGAAAAAAAGAATTTCAAAACGAATACTTCCAATTGGCTGTGTGCTGTATATCGTGCACATGTATATGTGTGCATATATTGCCAGATCCAGCATATATATAGCGAATATAGATGCCATGCAGCGCATCTATGCGTTGGCGTTTGAGTTGTTTTTGGAATCAAATATCGTTGAACATAAATTTCTCAGTCATTAAATTGTTGCCATACATGAACATATACGTATATCTGTATGTATTATATATGTGTAAATGTATTCAGACTCTGTATTGTCAAATATGCACACATAACTAGAAAAGAATATTGTACATGGTTCACATCCCATCAATATAATACAATTTTTTTTAGCTACGTGGCAATATATTTTCCTATTTAGCTCGAGTTCATTTATCTATATATCAAAATATGTTCACTTTCATGGTGTTTAACGTGAGTGTCGTCCACCTTTATAAGAATAAAAGTCAAACTAAAAAATTTTTATTCTTCCTGTTACATTAACTATTAGTACTTTAACTACCCTTTATTTAGTGGTAAAGTTGATAACATACATAAACCTGGTTTTAAGGTTAGTCCCTGCAAACCGAGTGTTCATACAGACAGATGGACAGACGGACATTCTTAGATCGACTCGGATGCTGAAACTGATTAAGAAATTATATGCTTTTTTATGGCTGTTGCATATATCCTTAATGGGTTCAGGGGATACAAAATATGTATATGGATAAATGAATATATACATATATAGTTAGTTATGTCGTTATATACTATATATATTTATGATCTTTTAATGATCTAACGCTTCCATTTCCGAATGAGAGCAAAATCAATAAGCTCTATGAATCTTAAATTTTTGTATGTACTCTGATACTGACGGTAGAGACTTGAAATTCTGAATATGTAAACGTGCATGTTTCCCACAATTTTAAAGCTAGAGTCAAATAAGATCCTAGAATTCCCACCCAGGGCCATTAAAACAAGCAGCAGACCAAAAATAATTTGAAATGCGTGCATATCACAGAGTTCTAAAACTATAGGCACCATACTTGGAATATATAATACTGGTTACCTCCCCAAAGATCACAGAAATTTCCTTGGCACGCCCAATTCGGCCCCGTTAACAGAAATCTTCCTTCAAAATTTAGTGACTTTATTTTAAAATTGTGGGAAATACTAACGTGCTATAGATTTGTTATTTTATGTATATCAATTTCCATTTTGTTGGAGGTATACCCTTGCAATTTGGTGTATTATACTCTGATAAAAAAGGTCTCCAGGCTATGGAAGATAGGGACTTTAAACTTGTAGCTATCTGCATCAGATCAAGTTTGTTCCAACTTTTCTAGCGTCATTAAATTTGGTAGGTAATTTGCTTGCAACATTCCCAAAAAATTAGTGTTTTTCACTTTTGGGGAGATGGGGGTATCCAAAAATATTTATAAAATTTATATATAGGAAGCATCTCCGACCATATAAAGTATGTATATTCTTGATCAGTATCAATAGCCGAGTCGATTTAGCCATGTCCGTCTGTCTGTCTGTCCGTCTGTCCGTCCGTCTGTATGAACACGCGGATATCAGAGACTTCAAGAGCTAGAGACTTCATATTTGGAACATAAGTTCTCCTAATCCCGGGACAGATCAAATTTATTTCATTTTATCGATAACTCGTACCGTTTAAAAGTTATCGATAAATTTCGATTTCAGGACATAACTTCAAAGTTATAAAAGCTAGAGGTCCCAAATTTGGCATGTATAATCTCGAATAGCATACACATGTAACAAATATTTCACTTTTTGGATACCACCCCCAAAACCCCCAAAAGTTCAAAAGACGCATTTTTGAAGGTACAACCTTGCAATTCGGTTTGGTCACGCATATTATTGACAATTGTTTGCCCCAAAAATTTCAATAAGATCGGACAATAAACATAGAAGTTATTCAAGATTTAACTTTCCATTGTGTGGGGCTCAGCGAAAAAGCAAGCTAACTGCTTAAACCGCTTGCACTGCTTATACTGCTTATACTGCAGCATGTGTCTGCTTAGATTAGTATGAATGATTGTAAGGACTGGGTTCAGGGTATCTCGTAGTCGGGCACTCCCGACTAGAGCACTCTTACTTGTTTTTGATAAGGCGCAGTTGTGACTTCGTTCGCCACGGTTTTATATTTCGATGCCATTATCATCACCTTCGATTTCACTTATACCGACAAAAGGCTCACAGGCCTTAATACTATGACGAAGTAGAAAAAAAAGCTCTCTTTACTCATAAATAAAGTTAACATGAGCTGACGCCTTACTCGTTTTTATTTCTTGCCTCAGACGCAGTCTCACTGATGTACTTTTTGCGGCACACCCGTCTGATCAACTCTCTGCTCTAGCACTTGTGCAAGAGCCTGAGGCTAACTATGAAAGATGCCTTGAGGAAGCCCGATCAAAAGTCTCACTTCCATCTTTTATTCATTCACCACCAACATTTCAGAGAAGTGTTACGTATCAATGTTTGGATGTAATGCTGCTTTTTTTCTTCTGACTGATCTATCAACATTTGATTGCATCATTGCCTTGACCTGTAACTCAATTCGGAGCAGAGCTTTGTCTAAACTCCAGCCAATTAAAATTTTTTTTTTAATCGGCACAATCTGTGTGTGGGCGCCAATTTCAGTAACGGAGATTGCGTAGACGCACCACCCCCAATAAGGGGGGTAAAAATGTGAGCGGGTAGGAAAAAAAAATTTGCAGACGCTAATGAAGCGTTGCCTTATAACACTTCTGTAATGGCCACTATAAGGACCATGGATGAAGAACCTATCTATGCCAAATGGGTAACCGAAAAATCCGTCTCGTAATAGACTTTCGGAAACTCAATGAAAGAACCATACCCATGCCCAATTTTTCGATGATTTTTGGAAATTTAGGTAAGGCCAAGTACTTTTCGACCCTAGATCGTAAGTGTGGTTACCATAAAATCACGGTCGCAGAGCGCGATCATGAAATGGAGGGAAAGTATGAATTCCATCGACTTCCTTTTGGCTTGAAAAATGCTACAAGCATTTTCCAAAGGACAATTGACGACATATTGCGAGAGCAGATTGGCAAATCGTATGTATTACGTCTATGTCGATGACGTCATCGTTTTTTTCAAATAATGAAGAATCCCATGTCAAACTTGTTGACAAAAAATCACACTTTTTTAAGAAAACTGTACATTTCCCAATATGGTTTTTGATTTCGGCCCGCTGGATATTAATGATGCTTTATTAAAGTTTTTGCATCGATAGCGAAATCCATCTCCAACATTATAAAGGTTGAAAACGAATCTCTGATCAAAAACGCAGCTCATTTCAGAAACTGCGAAGCATATTAGCATCTGAAGATGTCATGCTTCGGTACCCGTGATTTCAAGAAGCCGTTCGATCTAACAACCGACGCTTCAGGGCATGGTATAGGAGCAGTATTTTCCCAAGAAAGGCGTCCCATCACAATGATCTCTAGGGCATTGAAGAGCCCGGAAATTGACTACGCCACAAACAAGCAAACAAAAGAGCTTCTAGCCATCGTATGGGCCCTTGGGAGGTAATTATATAATCGGGGGATTACCCGACTAGGAGATACCCTGAACCCAGTTCTTACATCCATTCATACTTGCCTATTAGTGCAAACACACACATGCTGCAAGCAGTTTAAGCAGTTAGCTTGTTTCTTCACTAAGTCCCACACAATGGAAAGTGAAATCTTAAACAACTTCTGCGTTTATTGTCCGATCTTATTGAAATCTTTTGGGCATAATATTGGCGATAAAATGTGTGATCAAACCAAATTGCAAGTTTATACCTTCAAAAATGCCATTTTCTGAGTTTTTGGGGGTATTGGGGGGTTGAATCCATGTGTATGCTATTCGGGATTATACAAATTTGGGGCCTCTAGCTCTTATAACTTTTAAGTTCAAAAATGCCATTTTCTGAGTTTTTGGGGGTATTGGGGGGTTGAATCCATGTGTATGCTATTCGGGATTATACAAATTTGGGGCCTCTAGCTCTTATAACTTTTTAAGTTATGTCCCAAAAACGCTAGTCTGAAATCGAAATTGATCGATAACTTTTGAATGGGACGAGTTATCGATATGAAATAAACTTGATATGTCCCGCGATTAGGAGAACATTATATTCCAAATATGAAGGCTCTTATAGTCTATGATATCCGCGTGTTCATACAGACGGACGGACAGACAGACGGACATGACTAAATCGATTCGGCTGTTGATACTGAATCAAGAATATATATACTTTATATGGTCGGAGATGCTTCCTTATGCCTGTTATATACTTTTTCACAACTTCATTATACCCTTTTTACCCATTTTAATGGGTTCAGTGTATAAAAAGGAAACTATTATTGATATTTCAAAGATGGAAGGGCCTTTAACCATTTCTTTGCGCTCATTAATCGCCAAAGTTCGGGCTAGTTATGAGTCGTTATTGTCCTTCGGCAATCACAGACAGATTTCTAACCTTCTGCTCTTACATTTGATTATGAGCCACGCTCCCTCCCGCCACCAAAAATCACGAAAACTTATATCTTTTACAGTTTTAGAGCTAGAGTCGCCAAATTTGTAAGGTAGACTTCTGGTCACCCCCTCTTAAGATCGACCACGCCCCCTCAATATGCAATTTCAGTGGTGCAGTTGGCAGAGTGAAAATTGCCTAATGGTTCGAAAATAGTATAAAATCTTCGGCACGCCGAAGATAATCCTTCCCCACTTGTTCGATTTGCTGTAGGAGATCTGGTAGGAAATAGCGAATCGATAGCATGACGAACTGCGGGTTTAC
This sequence comes from Drosophila flavopinicola, assembly GCA_035042425.1. Lineage (NCBI taxonomy): Eukaryota > Metazoa > Arthropoda > Insecta > Diptera > Drosophilidae > Drosophila > Drosophila flavopinicola. Next base: position 71,269 of record JAWNLL010000002.1, on the reverse strand, counting down.
TAGAGACAAACCATTACAAACCAAGAATCATATTTATCAAATATAAATAACTGAAATTTGTATACCCCAAAACAAAAGTCTTTTGCAGAAACTGTCGATCGCTTACCGTCGGGTGATCTCAGCATCTATCTGCCTTTCAACTCGAGCCCACGTTGTCTTGGTGCACCGTACGAAACGGCTATGAGACGCTTTCTGGCATTAGAAAGAAAAATTTGCAAGCAGTCAAATATTCATTAGCTTCAAAGGCAATAGCCAATGACTTTTACGTGGATGATTTGATATCTGGCGCAGATGCTGTGGAAGAATTACATCTGTTGCGTCAAGAACTAATCAATGTCCTTGACCAATTCGGCTTTACTTTGACAAAATGGTCATCAAATTGGGAGCGTTTCGAAGGTCAGCCTACTGATGAGGCAATTCTTATTGGGCATCAGGAGGATACGAAGACGTTAGATACTCTACAGTCAACTTATCACTGGAATTATTGCCTACCAAACATACCATTTTGTCATTCGTCTCACGTCTGTACGATCCGCTTGGATTATTATGCCCAATAGTAACTCTAGCAAAGGTCTTAATGCTTTGGCTGCAAAATATCGCATGGAATGACCCGATACCCAATCAATTGCTCAAAAAATTGCAAGACATTACCAAGCCCTTTGAAGAGTAATATTCAATTCGCATACCTCGTTAAGTTGACATCGCAAAGGGCACGAATAGCCAATTTCATGGATTTGTTGACGCCTCGACGAGAGTATACGAGTACTGCTTATACATATGTATGTATGTTCGACTTGAATATGAGCATGGCACATCCGTGCAGTTGTTGACCGCAAAATCCAACGTGACACCTTTAAAAATAAAGTCAGTGACTCGCTTGGAACTTTGCGCTGCACAGCTGTTGTCACCATTGTGGGAGAAGGTTAGGCAACTTAACCACATGATTCCCTTTGGCCAAGTAATGCACACATTAAATTGACCAATGAGCAGTCAATTCTGTAAAAAATAAATATCGCAACGGTTTTGATAGCGGCCGATGTAGCTCCACATCCCATTCTGGAGTTAATCCAAAGAATATCATCGTTTTTAAAGGTTGTCCGCATCAAGTCGTACATATTTCGTTTTATAAACGGCAGCCTGCTGAAATTTAATGCAGTTTTTGCACCGAAACAATTGCCACGCTGGTCCACGTGCGCTAGTGAGCATGCTTTGGCATTTGGCTCATATACGCTGGCCAGGCTTGCAGCGCCATAGTATGGCGTTGCGTTCATTGTTTTAGGTACAAACCGATATTGCCAAGCCAAATAATGGGAAACTTAGCAGCTGATCGGCTACATTGCGGAATTTGTTTGTTTTACGTCCAAAGCTGTACATTTAGAAGTTGTATCTGATTTGACCGCCAATTCTAATTAAACGCCAACTGCGATGCTATAGCGGAGTTTGCTTCAACCAAGCGTGTAACATTCGTAAGGTCCGCCAAACACCTAATGATGAGGGCAATTGGATATGAGCTGCAAACGGTACTGGTGGTGGTGGAGGCCATCCTCAACTCCAGTCCAATCGTTGCTGACAACGCTAATCCCAACGACGGCGAGGCGACAACGCCAGCGCTAGCGCTACCGATAGCGCTGCCATCCACGTCTACAAGTTTCGGCCCTGAAAGCAAGTTGACACTGGCAGCTGATCTGCAGCATAAAGCAGCGGCTCTGGGTCGAGTGGTCCAAAGACTACCTGCTGAGCCTGCAACAGGGCCAAAACTGGCCAGTCGGCCAGCCCTACATCAGCGTCGGAGCCGTAGTTGTGGTCCACGAGGACAACGCTCCACCACAGCTGTGGATGTTGGGGGTAGTGTACGAGACGACGAGAAGCGCGGATAGAAGAGTGCGAGTGGCCTGCCTCAGGACTAAGTCGGGGTGTTTAAGCGAGCAATCCATCGATTGGCTCCCTTACCAAGACATCATGCACTCTCTGCACTATGCGTTTGGCTTGAAGAGGCAAGCATCATTCTGTTCACACTTATTATTTCATAATTTATTTCATAATCACATTTCTTAAAATTAAGTACATCTGCAGAACAGTTACGCTCTACCCAGTCTCGCATAATAATTATGTAGTGCGAGTGGATAACAACATTGTCGCCGAATGCCACGACCAAATTTATGCGCTGGACAACTGCCAAAGAGCTCTATGCTAGCGTCGTGGCTCGCTGCCCAATGCAACCAAGCAACCTGGATGCGATTACATGGATCGACAATGGAATCATTATCGGCAGCGACAATTCAACGTTAGTCTGCGAAGATAACGGCATTGACACCTGGGTGCGTGGCACACGTTCAACGATTGTGTTGCAATAAATGGGACACTATACATCAACAGCAACAATGTCCAGAGCCAGTTCCCAGGTATCGCCGCATCCCTCTATTCAATGCCACAGGTCATCAGGAACTTCTCAGTCTCCCTTACATGCAGCGATTGAACGAACGTAATCTGGAGAAATTCACAGACGAAATTGGCAGCATCAACACAACTATAATTTTTCTTCTTCTGGGAGCGGCCTGTGAGCGGCACGGTTAGTAAATTCAAATTGTCTTTAGATTTAGTTTTAGTTTGTCTTTTCAGTGGCCCTCACGGGTGTTGTAATAAAACAAAGTGAGCCGAAACTGGTTAATTTATATAAATAATTTATATATATATACATAATTATAATTGAAACAAGTGGGAAAGGATTATCTTCGGCGTGCCGAAGATTTTATACTCTTTTCGAACCTTAGGGCAATTTTCACTCTACCAACTCAACACCACTGAAATTTCAATAGTAGTAAAAAATCGTTTTATCGCGTGGCATTTATTTTTTTGCTCTAAGAATTGTTATCATATGAATTTAAATTTATCTTTTAAATTATTGAATTCAAGCTATTTGATATATATTTGAAAAAAAAGAATTAGAAAAAAATAAAAAGCAATAAGTCGCGGCTGGGATTTGAACCATGTTCTCCCGTTTGTCAGCGCAGCACTCTAATACTTACGCCACCAAGCAGTTTTAAAATCCGCTGGCAAACTCGATTATACTGATCTTTTCTTTCGCGCTCTATAGTTTTTGTTCTAAGCCATTGGTATCAAATGAATATAATTACAGTTATTTTATTTTTGAAAACAAGAATAAGAAAAAAGTGATAGTAAACAAGTGAGAACGTTGCAGTCGGGCGGAGCCGACTGCGTAATACTCTGATACCATTTTAAGAACAGCTGAAAGCAAGTGAACAGAACATTTTTGCTGGTGTTTGGGTGACCCGAAATCGGTCTTCCAAGTTTTTGGGGACAGGAGGGGCGTGGTCGATCTTAAGAGGGGTGACCAGAAGTCTATTTTCCAAATTTGGTGATTTTAGCTCTAAAACTGTGGAAGATATACATTTTCGCGATTTATGGGGGCGGGCGGGGGCGTGGCCCCAAAATTTTTTGTTCGATCTTTAGAGGACTTGGCCAGAAGTCTACCCTCAAAGCTTGGTGGCCCTAGCTTTTAAAATGTGCGAGATATAGGCTTCCGTGTTTCGTGGGGGCGGGGTGGCTGGGGGGCTTTCTAGTGGGCGTGGCCGGAAAATCCAGGACGCAATCTTTTGGGCTGGTCAGCCCTAGTCTAAATTCCAAATTTGGGGACTCTAGCTTCAAAATTGCGGGAAATATACACGTGTTATCGAATTGTGCATTCATGTATATCGATTTTCGCGATTACGGGGGCGGGAGTGGGCGTGGTCGAAATTTTAATTCTGTAATCTGTAGAAGACGTCACCAGTAATATATATTCCAAATATGGTGACTTTAGCTCTAAAACTGCGGGAGATATAAGCATTTCAAATTAATTTTGGAGGGGGGGCTGGTGGGCGTAATAATGGGCGTGGCCGATTAACCTAGGATCCAATTTTTTCGGGAGGTCACCAGCAATATACCTACCAAATTTGATTACTCTAGCTTCAAAATTGTGGGAGTTATTCACGTTTAATCGATTTGTGATTTGAGGTGTATAGACATGTTATCGATTTGCCAGCCTCCCAATGGGCGTGGCATAAATTTGGAATAAACTTGATCTGAAGCAGATAGCTATAATCATAACGCAAAAGATTTCAAGAGTCTATCTAATATCGTTTCGGAAATACGTCCGTTCATCCAGACAGACAGACGGACGGACGGACAGACGGACAGACGGACGGCCTGACAGACATTCGACAAAACCAATATACTATGAGTACCTTCGGTATCAGAGTATAATGACCCGTCGCCGCTGAATTTCGTAACCAGGACCTTTCGTTTGTCAGTGCGCCACTTAACCCCTTACGCCAAAAGCAGTTTTGATGATCGATGAACAAATCCCTTGAAGAGCAGACTGTCAAAAGCTTACTTGTTTTGCTTTTTACTGCTTCCACAAAGCAGTTTTAAAAATCGTTGACAAACTCGATTATACTGTTTGTTTGTTTTTTCGCGTGGCATTGTTTTTGTTCTAAGGCATTGGTAGCAAATTAATTTGATTACAGTTGTTTTATATTTGAAAAGAAGAATTGGAATAAAGTGAAAGTAAATGACCAGTCGCCGCTGAGGTTCGAGACTGCGAACTTGCGTTTGCCAGCGTGTCACTTTACCGCTTACGCCACGAGCAGTTTTGATGATCGATGACAAAATCGCTTGAAGAGCAGACTGTCAAAAGCTTACTTGTTTTGTTTTTCTGCAACCTGCAACTCGCGTTTGTCAGTGCAGCATTCTAGTACTTACACCAATCAGTGTTAAAAATCGCTGACAAGCTCGAATTTACTGAGCATTTGCTTTTTCGCGAGGCATTGTTTTTGTTCTAAGACAATGGAAGCAAATTAATTTGATTACAGTTATTTTATGTTTGAAAGGAAGAATAAGAAAAAAATGAAAATAAATGACCAGTCGCCGCGTGCAATCGAACTTGCGAACATTCGTTTGTCAGCCCGTCACTTTACCCCTTACGTCACACACAGATTTGATGATCGATGACAAAATCCCTTGAAGAGCAGACTGTCAAAAGCTTACTTGTGCTTGGGTTTGTTTGCTCATATGCACCTGTTCTCTCAAAATATTTAATAAGCATATTTTCGCTGCTTATGATTCAATCGATTCGCGATTTTACCCATTGATGAGTTATAAAGATGTTCAAGTGTACAAGGAAATTGAAAGGACTAGTCCCTCAGTTTTGGAGCTATCGCGAAGCAACTTTGCACAGACACTTTTTATTCAAGGAGACAGCACATTGGTCGGAACTGGCCGAATCGGACCATTATATAAAGCGATAAAATGATTTTGTACAGCCAATGAAATTTCAGTTTTGCAGTTGGCAGAGTGAAAATTGCCTATAGGTTCGAAAAGAGTATAAAATCTTCGGCACGCCGAAGCTAATCCTTCCTCACTTGTTTTTTTTATAAATTTTCTAATTTTAATTACGAAATCTTATTGATGCTTGAAAAATATTAATCTTTTTGGTTGGAGTCGATCTCAGTTTAATAACAAATTTATACTCTCAAGGCTGGTGAAATTTATACAGCAACGTGCCCCAGTAGAATGGAATTTTTATACTCTGATACCGAAGGTACTCATAGTATATTGGTTTTGTCGAATGTCCGTCAGGCCGTCCGTCTGTCCGTCTGGCCGTCTGTCCGTCTGTCCGTCTGTCTGTCTGGATGAACGCACGTATTTCCGAAACGATATTAGATAGACTCTTGAAATCTTTTGCGTTATGATTATAGCTATCTGCTATCTGCTAGCTATCAAGTTTATTCCAAATTTATGCCACGCCCACTGGGAGGCTGGCAAATCGATAACATGTCGATACACCTCAAATCACAAATCGATTAAACGTGAATAACTCCCACAATTTTAAAGCTAGAGTAATCAAATTTGGTGGGCATATTGCTGGTGACCTCACGAAAAAATTGGATGTTAGGCTTATCGGCCACGCCCATTATTACACCCACCAGCCCCCCCTCCCAAATTAATTTGAAATGCTTATATCTCTTAGCTTATATCTTATAGCTTTAGAGCTAAGGTCACCATATTTGGAATATATATTACTGGTGACGTCCTCTACAGATCACAGCCACGCCCACTAGAACGCCTCCCAGCCACCCTGCCCCCACGAAACACGGAAGAATATATCTAGCACAGTTTATTAGCTAGGGCCACCAATCTTTGAGGGTAGACTTCTTGGCAAGTCCTCTAAAGATGGAAAAAAATCGAAAATCGCGAAAATTTATTTCTTTTACAGTTATAAATCTAGAGTCACAAAATTTGTGAAATAGACTTCTTGTCACCCGCTCTAAAGATCGGCCAACATTTTTGGGGCCACGCCCCCTCCCGCCCCCAAAAATCGCGAAAATGTATATCTTCCACAGTTTTAGAGCTAGAGTCAAGAAATTTGTAAGATAGACTTCTTGTCACTCCCTCTAAAGATCGGCCATCATTTTTGGGGCCACGCCCCTCCCGACCCCTAAAATCACGAAAGCTTATATCTTCCACAGTTTTATAGCTAGAGTCACCAAAATTGGAAGATTGACTTCTTGTCACCCCCTCTAAAGATCGGGAAAAATTTAAGGCCACGCCCCCTCCCGCCCCAAAAATCGCGAAAATGTATATCTTCCACAGTTTTAGAGCTTAAATCACCAAATTTGGAAAATAGACTTCTGGTCACCCCCTCTTAAGATCGACCATGCCTCTCCCGTCCCCAAAAACTTGGAGGGCCGATTTCGGGTCACCCATACACCAGCAAAAATGTTCTGTTCACTTGCTTTCAGCTGTTCTTAAAATGGTATCAGAGTATTACGTAGTCGTTTCCGCCCGACTGCAACGTTCTCACTTGTTTTCTTATATAAACAAAATTTCGACCACGCCCACTCCCGCCCCCGTAATCGCGAAAATCGATATACATGAATGCACAATTCGATAACACGTGTATATTTCCCGCAATTTTGAAGCTAGAGTCCCCAAATTTGGAATTTAGACTAGGGCTGACCAGCCCAAAAGATTGCGTCCTGGATTTTCCGGCCACGCCCACTATATATATCTTCCACAGATTTAGAGCTAGAGTCAAGAAATTTGTAAGATAGACTTCTTCTCACTCCCTCTAAAGATCGGTCAAATTTTTTGGGGCCAAGCCCCTCCCGCCCCCAAAAATCGCGAAAGCTTATATCTTCCACAGTTTTAGAGCTAGAGTCACCAAAATTGGTAGATAGTCTTCTGGTCACCCCCTCTTAAGATCGACCATGCCCCTCCCGTTCCCAAAAACTTGGAATGCCGATTTCGGGTCACCCAAACACCACCAAAAATTTTCTGTTCACTTGCTTTCAGCTGTTCTTAAAATGGTATCAGAGTATTACGCAGTCGGCTCCGCCCGACTGCAACGTTCTCACTTGTTTATTCTATTTTATTCATACAACATATTTTTGTTAAGTTCGTTGTTATTATGCCAAAATTAATACATTTAATTCTCCTGTTATTTAAAAACACTTTTACTAATGGTATTTATAAATAATTTCATAAAACAGCAACAGAAACAACATAAATAGCATGATGGAAAAATATGTCCCTTGCGACCTTGACTAAAATAAATTTTAGACAAGTAAGGTTGATTATCTTTGGCGTGCCGAAAATTGTATACTCTTTTCTAACCTTTAGGTAATTTTCACTCGGTCAACTGCACCACCAAAATTTCATATTCTGTATAAAATCCTTTTTCGTGTGGAATTTTATTTAATTTGATTTATGTTGCTCTAAGAATTGTTATCACATGAATTAAATCTTTCTTTTGAAATTTTATATTCAAGCTACTTTATGTTTGAAAAAAAACGCACCAATGTGCTGTCCCTTTGAATAATAAGTCTATATGCAAAGTTTTAGCGCGATATCTGTGAAAACACTAGGTATATGGCCAAAACCGCCTTCGAGTTGTATAGCAGCTCTGCAATCCAGCTGGTTCCGACCGAGTCTGTGCAAAGTTTCATCGCAATAGATAAAACAAGTAAGAGTGCTCTAGTCGGGAGTGCCCGACTACGAGATACCCTGAACCCAGTCCTTACAATCATTCATACTAATCTAAGCACACACATGCTGCAGTACAAGCAATGCAAGCGGCTTAAGCAGTTAGCTTGCTTTTTCGCTGAGCCCCCATAGTGGAAAGTGAAATCTTAAATAACTTCTGTGTTTATTGTCCGATCGTATGGAAATTTTTGTGGCAAGCAATTGTTAATAATATGTGTGACCAAACCAATTGCATAACGGACTTTCAGGACCTATTGTTCACAATCACAATTACTAGGTCTAACATAATAAATCCTATAATTTTTACCACAACGATTTCAAGTATGTGCTTTTTGAACATCCCACAGAAGTCCCTATAGTTAGTCTGATGGAGGCAATTCTTAATTCATATAATAACACACTATCCTAGAGTTTTGTGTGCGGCCTCAAGTTTAGTTCTGTTCGAAAAGCTTAGGCAAACGCTTGCTATCACGTATCCGCCACGGAATAGCTAATACAACTGGACTTGAACATTGACCCACACCAAACAGCCCGTTTCCGGATCATCACATATCCGCGACGGGGTAACAGAAAACACCTGCCAACTCCACCCGCCGTTGGAACATATCAGGCACCATTTACATAGTTTACACACTATTGCGGTGTGCTATAGTCATTATTTCATCTTTCATGGCTTATGGTACAACTAATAACTTCTTATTTGCGTCCTTGTACAAAATGTAATTTATCAATTAAGGTGCTTTTCCTTTCTTCAAAATTATTTGCAGCTTTTATCCATTGATCACAAAACACGACTCAGGGTATCGATATGCTGTAATTGATCTATGCTCAATAAAATAGATATGTTCTTGGAGAACATGGCACTTCTGGCTACTCTTACTTTCCGGACAGACAGACGGACATGGCTAGATCGACTCGGCTGTTGATACTGATCAAGAATATATACTTTCTATGGTCGGAGATGCTTATTTATGCCTGTTAAATACTTTTGCAGATCTTATAGCTTTTATGTATCCCTATAATAGGTGCTGAGGTTCATTTTAAAAAATGCTTCGTTTTCAAGATATAAGCAAAAAAAAACCAAGGCGGTGGGATGGGACAAATATAGAAGTTGTTTTGGGGGCCAACAATGCCAAAGCCGATTTCAATGAAACCTGAGGCAATATTTCAATGTGACTTAACTTAGAATATGCATTGATGTCTATTGAAAACGGTTTTGATTTTACCAAATTATTAATACTTTTTATACCCTGAACCCATTAAAAATGGGTAAAATGGGTATTATGGTTTTCTGCAAAAGTATGTAACAGGCATAAGGAAGCATCTCCGACCATAAAAAGTATAAATATTCTTGATCAGTATCAACAGCCGCGTCGATTTAGCCATGTCCGTCTGTCTGTCTGTCTGTCTGTCTGTCTGTCTGTCCGTCTGTCTGTTTGTATGAACACGTGGATATCAGAGACTATAGGAGCTAGAGACTTCATATTTGGAATATAAGTTTTCGTAGGCCCGGGACAGATCAAGTTTATTTAATTTTATCGATAACTCGTTCCGTTCAAAAGTTATCGATCAATTTCGATTTCAGACCTGCGTTTTTGGATCATAGCTTAAAAGTTAGAAGAGCTACAGGCCCCAAATTTGACATGTATATTCATGAATAGGACACGCATGTAACAGTTATTTTACTTTTTGGATACCAGCCTTCAATTCCCCTCAAAGTTCAAAAAACGCATTTTTGAAGTTAGGAACTTGCAATTTGGTTTGGTCACACAATTTATTGCCCAGCTTGTGCCTAAAAAATTTCTTTAATATCGGGTAATTAACACAGAAGTTTTTAAGGATTTAACTTTCCATTGTGTGGAGCTCAGTAAAGAAACTATCTAACTGCTTGCACAGCTCGCACTGCTTATAGCATGTGTATGTTTTGTATGTACACTGACTGGTTAGTATGAATGAATGTAAGGACTGGGTTCAGGGTATATCCTAGTCGGGCACTTCCGACTATAGCACTCTTACTTGTTTTTATACTCTGATACCGAAGGTACTCATAGTATATTGGTTTTGTCGAATGTCCGTCAGGCCGTCCGTCTGTCCGTCTGTCCGTCTGGCCGTCTGTCCGTCTGTCTGTCTGGATGAACGCACGTATTTCCGAAACGATATTAGATAGACTCTTTTGCGTTATGATTATAGCTATCTGCTTCAGATCAAGTTTATTCCAAATTTATGCCACGCCCACTGGGAGGCTGGCAAATCGATAACATGTCGATACACCTCAAATCACAAATCGATTAAACGTGAATAACTCCCACAATTTTGAAGCTAGAGTAATCAAATTTGGTAGGTATATATCCCGAAAAAATTGGATCCTAGGTTAATCGGCCACGCCCATTATTACGCCCAGCAGCCCCCCTCCAAAATTAATTTGAAATGCTTATATCTCCCGCAGTTTTAGAGCTAAAGCCACCATATTTGGAATATATATTACTGGTGACGTCCTCTACAGATTACAGAAACAAAATTTCGACCACGCCCACTCCCGCCCCAGTAATCGCGAAAATCGATATACATGAATGCACAATTCGATAACACGTGTATATTTCCCGCAATTTTGAAGCTAGAGTCCCCAAATTTGGAATTTAGACTAGGGCTGACCAGCTCAAAAGATTGCGTCCTGGATTTTCCGGCCACGCCCACTAGAACGCCCCCCAGCCACCCCGCCCCCACGAAACATGGAAGCCTATATCTCGCACAGTTTAAGAGCTAGGGCCACCAAACTTTGAGGGTAGACTTCTGGCCAAATCCTCTAAAGATCGGCCACGCCCCCGCCCGCCCCCAAAAATCGCGAAAATGTATATCTTCCACAGTTTCAGAGCTAGAGTCAAGAAATTTGTAAGATAGACTTCTTGTCACTCCCTCTAAAGATCGGCCAAATTTTTGGGGCCACGCCCCCTCCCGCCCCCAAAAATCGCGAAAGCTTATATCTTCCACAGTTTTAGAGCTAGAGTCACCAAAATTGGTAGATAGACTTCTGGTCACCCCCTCTTAAGATCGACCATGCCCCTCCCGTTCCCAAAAACTTGGAATGCCTATTTCGGGTCACCCAAACACCAGCAAAAATTTTCTGTTCACTTGCTTTCAGCTGTTCTTAAAATGGTATCAGAGTATTACGCAGTCGGCTCCGCCCGACTGCAACGTTCTCACTTGTTCTAATTATTTTTGTTAAATATATATCAAATAGCTTGAATTAAATAATTTAAAAGAAAAATTTAAATTCATATGATACCAATCCTTAAAGCAAAAAAATAAATGCCACGCGATAGATTGATTTTGTACTACTTTTGAAATTTCAGTGGTGCAGTTGGCAGAGGGAAAATTGCCTAAAGGTTCGAAAAGAGTATTGAATCTTCGCCACGCCGAAGATAATCCTTTCCCACTTGTTTTATGTTTTTTTTTTTGCACAGTTTAGATTCTGTAGATAAGATTTTCGCTCAATGTGTTTAATTTGTTCCGATGGGTGCTTGCGCTTTAGTCGCCTATGTCGCGCAGGTTTGGCGTGCAGTCTAGCCAGGCGGTTAGTTTGGTCTAACAACCGTCCTCGATACCGGTAGGAGCTATTGGCAATGGAATCACACACTGTTGGCATATAAAGGTGGGTAAAGAGATTCTCATTCGTTACATAATGGTACCAACGAATATTGGTCATGCGTCTTACAGTGGTGTCACACGCAGGCCCCCAGCTTTATACCCCAATTGAGGGTTGGCAGTATAATGGCCTTAAATAGCCTCACCTTGGCTCTGAGGAAGAGACCACTCCCTGGTCTGACGAGCCAGGCCAAAGATCTTTCTTCTTCTTCGCTTTCTCTTGCGATTGTTCGGGGGTGCTTGCTGAGCCTGGCGTTAGTTCATTATATAGTGCTGCGGGGTGGCGGGCTCCTTTCTCTTCACTTGGATCGCCGGAGAAAGAGCCAAAAGGCGTCCGTAATGCTAAAGTTTACGGCCAGTGAAATTTCTGGGAGTAACTTATCGCAGGAATTTTGGTGCTTCTGGATGAATTGTGTGCTGTGCAGACAGACAGACGGTTATGGCTTTGTCACCTCACGAGTGAGCATGCGCCCTGCTGGCTTAAACTGCTCCACCTTAAACTTCTGACACGTCTTACAGCATTTTACATGCCAGGCCGCATCGGTAAACATCCCAGGCCTAAAATACCATGGCGCCATCCTCGAAATCGTCTTGCGCAGTCCTTTGTGCTCCGCTGTTAGTATGTTGTGACATTCTTGTGCACATAGTCTACATCGTCGGCACGGTATCCCAAATGACGATACTAATTCCCATTTTCCATCAGAAAGTCGGTGAATTTGTCAGGGTTTTGGGCTATGCGTTCAGCAAATTACGACTAGCATAGGGGATTACTCGCTCCTGGTCTCCGATCTTTGCCATCCTCAACAACGACTCTGCACGTCCGCAACTTATTCTGGTGACGATCGCACACAAAAAATCCCTGCCAAGCTCATTTAACATAGAAGCTAAATCAGCAAGTTCATTTTGAGCTTGCGCTCGGTCAAACCCGTTTCCGTCCTCAGTACCTATACCACTTTCAGCGTTGACCCGTCCGCCTGACATACCTGACTCAGAGTCGTCTGTATCTCACCGCATTTTTGCATCCTTTACTTTTTGGATACCAGCCTTCAATTCCCCTCAAAGTTCAAAAAACGCATTTTTGAAGTTAGGAACTTGCAATTTGGTTTGGTCACACAATTTATTGCCCAGCTTGTGCCTAAAAAATTTCTTTAATATCGGGTAATTAACACAGAAGTTTTTAAGGATTTAACTTTCCATTGTGTGGAGCTCAGTAAAGAAACTATCTAACTGCTTGCACAGCTCGCACTGCTTATAGCATGTGTATGTTTTGTATGTACACTGACTGGTTAGTATGAATGAATGTAAGGACTGGGTTCAGGGTATATCCTAGTCGGGCACTTCCGACTATAGCACTCTTACTTGTTTTTATACTCTGATACCGAAGGTACTCATAGTATATTGGTTTTGTCGAATGTCCGTCAGGCCGTCCGTCTGTCCGTCTGTCCGTCTGGCCGTCTGTCCGTCTGTCTGTCTGGATGAACGCACGTATTTCCGAAACGATATTAGATAGACTCTTTTGCGTTATGATTATAGCTATCTGCTTCAGATCAAGTTTATTCCAAATTTATGCCACGCCCACTGGGAGGCTGGCAAATCGATAACATGTCGATACACCTCAAATCACAAATCGATTAAACGTGAATAACTCCCACAATTTTGAAGCTAGAGTAATCAAATTTGGTAGGTATATATCCCGAAAAAATTGGATCCTAGGTTAATCGGCCACGCCCATTATTACGCCCAGCAGCCCCCCCTCCAAAATTAATTTGAAATGCTTATATCTCCCGCAGTTTTAGAGCTAAAGCCACCATATTTGGAATATATATTACTGGTGACGTCCTCTACAGATTACAGAAACAAAATTTCGACCACGCCCACTCCCGCCCCAGTAATCGCGAAAATCGATATACATGAATGCACAATTCGATAACACGTGTATATTTCCCGCAATTTTGAAGCTAGAGTCCCCAAATTTGGAATTTAGACTAGGGCTGACCAGCTCAAAAGATTGCGTCCTGGATTTTCCGGCCACGCCCACTAGAACGCCCCCCAGCCACCCCGCCCCCACGAAACATGGAAGCCTATATCTCGCACAGTTTAAGAGCTAGGGCCACCAAACTTTGAGGGTAGACTTCTGGCCAAATCCTCTAAAGATCGGCCACGCCCCCGCCCGCCCCCAAAAATCGCGAAAATGTATATCTTCCACAGTTTCAGAGCTAGAGTCAAGAAATTTGTAAGATAGACTTCTTGTCACTCCCTCTAAAGATCGGCCAAATTTTTGGGGCCACGCCCCCTCCCGCCCCCAAAAATCGCGAAAGCTTATATCTTCCACAGTTTTAGAGCTAGAGTCACCAAAATTGGTAGATAGACTTCTGGTCACCCCCTCTTAAGATCGACCATGCCCCTCCCGTTCCCAAAAACTTGGAATGCCTATTTCGGGTCACCCAAACACCAGCAAAAATTTTCTGTTCACTTGCTTTCAGCTGTTCTTAAAATGGTATCAGAGTATTACGCAGTCGGCTCCGCCCGACTGCAACGTTCTCACTTGTTCTAATTATTTTTGTTAAATATATATCAAATAGCTTGAATTAAATAATTTAAAAGAAAAATTTAAATTCATATGATACCAATCCTTAAAGCAAAAAAATAAATGCCACGCGATAGATTGATTTTGTACTACTTTTGAAATTTCAGTGGTGCAGTTGGCAGAGGGAAAATTGCCTAAAGGTTCGAAAAGAGTATTGAATCTTCGCCACGCCGAAGATAATCCTTTCCCACTTGTTTTATGTTTTTTTTTTTGCACAGTTTAGATTCTGTAGATAAGATTTTCGCTCAATGTGTTTAATTTGTTCCGATGGGTGCTTGCGCTTTAGTCGCCTATGTCGCGCAGGTTTGGCGTGCAGTCTAGCCAGGCGGTTAGTTTGGTCTAACAACCGTCCTCGATACCGGTAGGAGCTATTGGCAATGGAATCACACACTGTTGGCATATAAAGGTGGGTAAAGAGATTCTCATTCGTTACATAATGGTACCAACGAATATTGGTCATGCGTCTTACAGTGGTGTCACACGCAGGCCCCCAGCTTTATACCCCAATTGAGGGTTGGCAGTATAATGGCCTTAAATAGCCTCACCTTGGCTCTGAGGAAGAGACCACTCCCTGGTCTGACGAGCCAGGCCAAAGATCTTTCTTCTTCTTCGCTTTCTCTTGCGATTGTTCGGGGGTGCTTGCTGAGCCTGGCGTTAGTTCATTATATAGTGCTGCGGGGTGGCGGGCTCCTTTCTCTTCACTTGGATCGCCGGAGAAAGAGCCAAAAGGCGTCCGTAATGCTAAAGTTTACGGCCAGTGAAATTTCTGGGAGTAACTTATCGCAGGAATTTTGGTGCTTCTGGATGAATTGTGTGCTGTGCAGACAGACAGACGGTCATGGCTTTGTCACCTCACGAGTGAGCATGCGCCCTGCTGGCTTAAACTGCTCCACCTTAAACTTCTGACACGTCTTACAGCATTTTACATGCCAGGCCGCATCGGTAAACATCCCAGGCCTAAAATACCATGGCGCCATCCTCGAAATCGTCTTGCGCAGTCCTTTGTGCTCCGCTGTTAGTATGTTGTGACATTCTTGTGCACATAGTCTACATCGTCGGCACGGTATCCCAAATGACGATACTAATTCCCATTTTCCATCAGAAAGTCGGTGAATTTGTCAGGGTTTTGGGCTATGCGTTCAGCAAATTACGACTAGCATAGGGGATTACTCGCTCCTGGTCTCCGATCTTTGCCATCCTCAACAACGACTCTGCACGTCCGCAACTTATTCTGGTGACGATCGCACACAAAAAATCCCTGCCAAGCTCATTTAACATAGAAGCTAAATCAGCAAGTTCATTTTGAGCTTGCGCTCGGTCAAACCCGTTTCCGTCCTCAGTACCTATACCACTTTCAGCGTTGACCCGTCCGCCTGACATACCTGACTCAGAGTCGTCTGTATCTCACCGCATTTTTGCATCCTTTGCTCACAAAACCCCGAGTAGTGCCCGTATCAATCATTTCCGACAACTTGGTTCTTTCAGTTATTACGGCAACGATTATACCGCCTTCAACGTCCAAAGTGCCATCTAATTCCGGGTCATGGGTCACGGTCTAGGTGACGCCTCTCGTGTGTAGAAGGCTTGTTTGACGTCACACCATCTTGCTCTGAGCCGGCACCATATTGCTGTTGTGTTAAAAAAAAAGTCGACAAATCTGGCAACATTGAAACACGCAAGATCTACTGGAAGGAGGAAAGGGCTACTGTCCTTTTGATAACCCCGCGTATCGTGAGAAAATCAACCACGCGAACGTTAGAATCTGAAGCTGGATATGTAACTTGGACTAGTCCGAATAGCCATTCGTTGGGTGGTAGAGTATATAAGTTAAAGACGAATATGACAGAAAATACATGCAAGTTAAAGACGAATATGACAGAAAATACATGCACACGCGCCCACGCAATCACGGCCCCGATGCATGCACTATCAACACGTGCGCTGTGTCGGCGCATTCCACCAAACGGTAAAAACCGTGGGAGCGCACTTAGCGACAGCGACAACGGCGACAGCAGCGACAGCGACAACAGCGACAGCGGCAGCAGCGACAGTAACGGTAGCAGCCTTAGCATAAGACAATTTTGTAAAACGAGATTAGTAATAAAAGTACAGTAGTCACGAACAGTTCTTTTTCTTAAAGACTGAATTAAGAAATCCCTTAATTGGCGCCCAACGTGGGGCCGGTATAGTAAAAAAGGATAACGCGTCGTGAAAAGTGCCTCCTAAAAAACGAGCCACGCCGCGCAGTAATTAATTAAAAACTATTTCAAAAAGTGCCTTTAAAAACAAAAGCCACAGCGCTAGAGCGATTTAAGTAAAGATCTCTAATCTTTACCGCGTTTGACTTTAAACTATCACCGGCCGTACCGCCGACCCTCTGTAGTGTCCGTCCGCAGAGGACCACGCATAAAAGTGTCGCCGAGGAGCCTGAGTCACCTGCACCGCTGTCGCCGCAGGACAAAAAGGATCCACTCCGAAGGACCAACGTGGGAGATTCGCCGGAATGCTGATTATCCTATAAGCTTAGTGAATAAGTGCAACACAAAAATATATTTGCTAGCGATAAAAAAAAAAATATATTAGATTTATCCTGTAAGCTTAGTGAATAAGTGAAACATAAAAATATATTTGCTAGCGATAAAGAAAAAATATTAGAGATACATAACCCTACAAAAAAAAATTTTTCCAACACAATTTGGACATTTTAAGGTTAAGTCCAATCATTTCGTAGACATTTTGAATCCTTATTTTTTAGTAACGTTAAGACAAATATTACTTTACTAGTTTAAATATCTCAACATTCCTAATCTATAAAAAAATTTTTGCATAAAATTTCTGGTGCTCAGATATTTTAGAGTGATACAAAAAAGTTAGAGTGGTCCGTGAAAATTAAAATTCTGTGCTCCGTATTTAAAAGTTATAACAAAAAATAACCATGCAAGACGATTTGTCCGAAGCTATCAATGGCCTTTCCATAGGGTCAGGCATCCATGTCCGACAAGCACCACGCTCCAATACTACTGGAGCTGAGCGACAAGTTACCAGCACACCTGTTGCTAGCCCAGAACTTAAAGATGTAATAGTGAGTTTAATTAAAGAAACCCTTCTAGGGGGAGATTTGATAAGGCGGGCTATAGACTACCCCGACAGGTTAGACACATTGTCCGATATCCCAATTGTTAGGCCAGAGCCTGAAAATGAACACGAAAAGGTCCCAGATATAACTCGACTAATCCGAGAATTCTCAGGGGACCGAACCTCATTTAGCTCTTGGAAGAAAAATGTTGAAAGAATAATAGGTATATATGAGGGCCAAGAGAATACGTATAAATACTACTTAATCACCTTGGCCATAAGAAATAAAATAATCGGCGAAGCAGATGTAGTACTGGAGTCGTATAACACTCCTATGAATTGGAGGGCTATATCTAAGTGTCTGACGTCGCATTATGCTGACAAGAGAGACCTGAAGACCCTCGAATACCAAATGTTCTCCTTGTCGCAAGGACGAAAGAGCATACATGAGTTTTATCAGGCAGTCTACCATCAATTGTCATTAATGCTCAATCAGATCAGTTCTCAGGAAGAATCTCTTGAAACTATAAGAGCTCTAACTAAAAATTATAGGGACAAAGCTTTGGATACCTTTGTACGCGGGCTTAACGGAGATTTACCTCGTTTGTTAGCCATCAAAGAACCAAGAGATCTAAGCCATGCACTTCACTTATGCGAATTGGTATCAAACCAAGGGCATAGAAATGCATTCGTGCCAATTTTTAGACAACAAGCTCCACCCTTACCACCTAGACAAGGCCAAAGTCAAGTTATGCAAAGGCAACAGGGGCCCAGACCAGTGCAGAATAACATGGTTGGACAAACAAGAAGCTTCGATCCTGGGTTATACTACGCACCTCAAGTCCGATCGAATCAACCACAAGGTACATGGGCTGCATCGAGGTATCAACAACAGGTACCCCATAATATACAGCAACAATATGCTGTACCACAGCAGTTCACGCCTTACAGGCAGAATCTTCTGGCGCCACCACGCCCACAGGCTCAGAAACCCGAACCTAGACCAACTCCCATGGACGTTGACCATTCTATTAGGTCTAGACATATAAATTATATGAATGAACCTCAGAACAACGACTTGACTGGAAAACGACCACCTGCCGCGGCCTATACAGGACCCCCGCGGAAATTCCAAAGGCAATTCCATATCGCCACTGGCGATATGGAGCCGATGACGAATGAGACCAAGGCAGAAGCACCTTATCTCATAGGGACAGAAGAAGAAGGCTATTTCGAGGATGTAGACCAAGAAGGGGCTACAGAATTGATTGGTCAGTGCCAAGAGGACAACGAGCAAGAACACCTACCCGTATCGGTCGATGCCTCAGACGTCTATTTTTTTAGACTAGACGGTTCCTCGTTGCCATACTTTCAATGCAAGGCGGGGAACGGCATGACACTTAAATTTTTAATCGATACAGGATCTAATAAAAATTAAATAAAGTCCGGTCTAGTACAGAATCCCAAACCGAACGAAACACCTTTTTTCGCAAATTCCGTTGGAGGACAGACAAAAGTCACCCATTACACTCGGCTTAACCTCTTTGGGTTAAAAGACCTGCCAATTAAATTTTTCCTTTTACCAACTCTCAAAACTTTCCATGGCATTCTGGGTAATGATACCTTTAAACAGCTGAACGCTGTCATTGACGTCAAAAATGACGTACTAATAATAAATGGAAATTATAGCATTAAAATAAAGCAGTTAGAGGCCCAAGCTGTCAACAATATCAAAATTAGAACAGACCATATGTCCGAAACACAAAAACAATATATCGACCAATTGACCGAAACACATGCGGAAGCGTTCGCTGACCCTGACATGAAACTTACCTATACTACTAAAGTAGAAGGTGAAATTAGAACGACATCAGATACACCAGTGTATTGCAAACATTATCCATACCCCGCATCATTAAAATCCGAAATCGAAAAAGAGGTACAAAAATTGCTGATAGACGGCATTATCAGACCTTCACGGTCACCATATAATGCACCCATATGGGTGGTACCAAAAAAAAACAATGCTTCAAGGGAAAAAAAGTACAGAATGGTTATTGATTATAGGAAACTGAATGACGTAACAGTTTCAGATCGATACCCGATACCAGAAATAGGAGAAATAATCGCACAATTGGGCGAAAATAAATATTTCTCAGTTATTGATTTAAAAAGCGGTTTCCACCAAATCCCACTCAAGGAGAGGGATATTGAGAAGACGGCCTTTGCCGTCAATGGAGGGAAATTCGAGTTCACGAGACTGCCATTCGGTCTAAAGAACTCTCCATCCATATTTCAAAGAGCCTTAGACGATATTCTGAGGGATCACGTCGGTGAAATATGCTATGTATACATAGATGATATTATTGTCTTTAGTCAGTCTGAAGACGAACATGCTAAACACCTAGAAATGGTCTGCACGACTTTAGGTAAAGCCAACATGAAAATTCAAATCGACAAATGCGAGTTTTTCAAAACCAAAGTCGACTTCTTAGGTTTCACCATTTCTAAGCATGGTATTAAAACCAATGTCGAGAAAGTGGAAGCTATTGAGAATTTTCCCGTACCCAAAACATTGAAAGATTTACGATCCTTCTTGAGTTTATCAGGCTATTATCGTAGGTTCATACGAGACTACGCAAAAATAGCAAAACCTCTCACTACTGTTCTCAGGGGAGAGAACGGGAGGTCATCAAAAAATATTTCAGCTAGAATAAAAATTACATTGGATAATGATGCGTTAGAATCGTTCAACAAGATAAGACGAACGTTAGCTTCCCAGGACGTGATACTGGCATACCCTGATTTTAATAAAGAATTTCAACTAACAACAGACGCGTCGAACTTTGCTATTGGAGCAGTACTCGAGCAAAATGGAAGACCGATTACTTTCATTTCTCGCACCCTTGCGAAAGCCGAAGAAAATTATGCCACAAACGAAAAAGAAATGCTGGCTATTGTTTGGGCTCTCCAGAGCTTACGTATGTACTTATACGGTACTACTAAAGTAGTTATTTTTACTGACCACCAGCCTTTAACTTTTGCCCTCAGTAACAAGAATCATAACGGCAAACTCAAGAGGTGGAAAAGCTACCTCGAAGAATTCAATCACGAGCTCAGGTATAAACCTGGCGTATCCAACGTAGTAGCAGACGCATTGTCCAGGAATCCCATAGAACAACAAATAAATAGTACTAGTGCCACAATACACAGTGATGAGAGCTCTTCACATAATTTAATACCCGTAATGGAAGTACCGATAAATGTCTTCAAGAACCAAGTTCTCCTACTAACCTCAGACAAAGAGTCGTATGAATTTAGTATACCCTTTCCATCCTACCATAAACACATAATAAAACAAGTGGAGAAGGATTATCTTCGGCGTGCCGAAGATTAAATACTCTTTTCGAACCTTAATGCAATTTTTACTATTTTTCCGTGACTGCTTATTTAATTCGCAGATATTAATGTCGCATACATATACCCCTACATATAAAACAAGTAAGAGTGCTCTAGTCGGGAGTGCCCGACTAGGAGATACCCTGAACCCAGTTCTGACTTCCATTAATACTTGCCTAATAGTGTGCATACATACAAACACACATACTGCAAGCAGTGCATGCGGTTTAAGCAGTTGGCTTGCTTTTTCACTGAGCCCCACACAATGGAAAGTTAAATCTCAAATAACTTCTGTGTTTATTGTCCGATCTTACTGAAATTTTTGGGACATACAATTGTCAATAATATGTGTGACCAAAACAAATTGCAGGGCCGTACCTTCAAAAATGAGTTTTTTCAACTTTTGGGGGGATTGGGGGGTGGTATCCAAAAATGTGTTACATGTGTATGCTATTCGAGATTATACATGCCAAATTCGGGGTCTCTATCTCTTATATCTTTGAAGCTATGTCCCAAAAACGCTAGTCTAAAATCGAAATTTATCGATAACTTTTGAATGCAACGAGTTATCGATCAAATGAAATAAACTTGATCTGTCCCGGGATTAGGAGAACTTATGTTCCAAATATGAAGTCTCTAGCTCTTGTAGTCTCTGATATCCGCGTGTTCATACAGACGGACGGACAGACAGACAGACGGACATGGCTAAATCGACTCGGCTATTAGTACTGATCAAGAATATATATACTTTATATGGTCGGAGATGCTTCCTTATGCCTGTTACATACTTTTGCACAAAACCATAATACCCTTTTTACCCATTTTTAATGGGTTCAGGGTATAATAAAATATATAAAGGTATTCATGTAAACAGGGACGTTTCACTATCCGCAGCTCGTGGACGCGTCCCTTAGCATTCATAAGTGCTACCGAATTGAACAATAAACAAGTTTCAGTTTTTCCAAAAAGTCAAAACTACATTACATATGTATACTACAATATACATACCAAATTTTGTGCCTGTTGCTCTTATACCTTTCAATTTAGGAAATTGAAAATAAATGAATTTGACTACAGCTATTATATATTTGAAAAGAAGAATAAGAAAAAATGAAAAAAATTACCAGTCGCCGCTGGTCTTGAACCCGGGACCTCTCGCTCACCAGTTCGCAACTTTACCCCTTACGCCACAAGCCGTTTTGATGATCGCTGACAAAATCCCTTGAAGAGCGACTGTCAAAAGCTTTCTTGTTTTGCTTTTTACTGCTTACACCAAGCAGTTTTAAAAATCGCTGACAAACTCGATTTATACTGAGCTTTTGTTTTTTCGCGTTGCATTGTTTTTGTTCTAAGCCATTGAAAGCAAATGAATTGGATAACAGTTATTATATATTTGAAAAGAAGAATAAGAAAAAATGAAAATAAATGACCAGTCGCCGCTGGTCTTGAACCCAGGACCTCTCGCTCACCAGTTCGCAACTTTACCCCTTACGCCACAAGCCGTTTTGATGATCGCTGACAAAATTGCTTGAAGAGCCGACTGTTACAAATTTCCTTGTTTGGTTTTCCTGCAACCTGCAGCAACTCGCGTTTGTCAGCATTTGTTTTTTCGCGTGGCATTGTTTTTGTTCTAAGCCATTGGAAGCAAATTAATTTGATTACAGTTATATATTTGAAAGGAAGAAAAAGAAAAAAGTATTAAATTAATAATCAGTCGCCGCCTGCGAGACCTTGCGAAACTTGCGTTCGTTAGCGCGGCTCTTTACGCCTTACGCCACAAACCGTTTTGATGATCGGTGACAAAATACCTTGAAGAGCAGACTATCAAAAGCTTTCTTGCGCTTGACTTTGTTTGCTCATATGCACCTGTTTTTTCAAAATATTTAATGACGCATATCTTCGCTGTTTATGACTCAATCGATTTGCGATTTTACCCATTGATGAGTTATAAGGATGTTCAAGTGTACAAGGAAATTTAAGGCAATTGCTTTGAAAACATCGGATTTATGGCCAAAACCGACTTTGAGGTGTATGGCAGCTATAAGATATAGTGGTCCGATCCGGCCGGCTCCGACCAATGTGCTGTCCCCTTGAATAATAAGTGTCTGTGCAAAGTTGTATCGCGATAGCTCAAAAACTGAGGGACTAGTTTGCATACATACAGACAGACAGACAGACAGACAGACAGACAGACAGACAGACAGACAGACAGACAGACAGACAGACAGACAGACAGACAGACGGACATGGCTAGATCAATTTGTCTTGTTTTTATAAGCATATTGGCAGTAACTTTTGGGGGTCTCAGACGCTTCCTTCTATGCGTTACAAACTTCAGGACAAACTTAATATACTATTTTCTTCGAAAAGAGTATAAAGAAGAAATTACTCAGAAAAAGATTTAATAGAGATCTTAAAAAATCGATTCGATCCAAAAATCGTGAATGGATTGTTTACCACTGAAGCGATCATGGGTAAAATTCAAAAAATATTCCCTCTTCATTTCAGTTCCTATAAGGTCCGATATACACAAAAACAAGTTTTAGACGTGACAGACGAAAACGAGCAAAACGACATTTTAACAAAAGAACACACTCGAGCTCATAGAAATCCTATAGAAAACAAGATACAGATCCTAAATAGATTTTTCTTTCCAAATATGAAAAAGAGAATAGAAACACTCGCGAAAGCATGCGAAACATGCAAAGTAACCAAATACGACAGAAGACCACCATGTGGAGAAATCCAAACAACACCAATCCCATAATATCCAGGGCAAATCATTCATATAGACTTGTTTATAACTGCAAAAAAGCTAGTACTCACTGCCATAGATAAATTCTCAAAATACGCCCAAATTAAAATACTTAAATCAAAGGCAGCCGAAGACCTAAAACACCCTTTACACGAAATCATGATAGCTTTCGGTATACCGAAATTAGTGGTCATGGATAACGAAAAAGCTTTGAACGCTTCATCCATCAAATTTCTGCTGCAAGATCAGCTAAAGGCAACAGTCTACACGACGCCGCCATATACTTCTACTAGTAACGGACAGGTTGAAAGATTTCATTCAACACTAACCGAAATTATGAGATCTATTAAGGAAGATGAAGGTATCACAAACTTTGAAGAATTAATCTTCAAGGCAGTACAATTATACAACCAATCAGTACATTCTACAGTAAAAGGGAAACCAATAGAAGTTTTTTTCGGGAACCAGAATATAATTGACCCACAACAATTAGAACTTGACAGACAACGGATAAGAGAAAGGATTATAGCAAAACAAGAAAAGGATCTTAAATACCATAACACAAAGAAAAAACAGATAAAGAACTACAGCGCTGGAGATATCGTTTACGTAAAAATAGATAAGAGATTAGGTTCAAAACTTACTCCTAAATATAAGAAAGAGATAGTAGCAGAAAATGGGCATACTACTATTAAAACAAAAAACGGTAGAAGAGTGCATAAAAATAATATAAAACAAGTGAGAACGTTGCAGTCGGGCGGAGCCGACTGCGTAATACTCTGATACCATTTTAAGAACAGCTGAAAGCAAGTGAACAGAAAATTTTTGGTCGATCTTAAGAGGGGGTGACCAGAAGTCTATCTACCAATTTTGGTGACTCTAGCTCTAAAACTGTGGAAGATATAAGCTTTCGCGATTTTTGGGGGCGGGAAGGGGCGTGGCCCCAAAAAATTTGGCCGATCTTTAGACGGAGTGACAAGAAGTCTATTTTACAAATTTCTTGCTCTAAAACTGTGGAAGATATACATTTTCGCGATTTTTGGGGGCGGGAGGGGGCGTGGCCCCAAATTTTTTTTACCGATATTTAGAGGGGCTGACCAGAATTCTATCTTCCAAGTTTAATGACTCTAGCTCTGAAACTGTGGAAGATATAAATTTTCGCGATTTTTGAGGGCGGGAGGGGGCGGGGCCCCAAAATTTTTTGCCGATCTTTAGGGGGGCTGACAATAAGTCTATCCTCCAATTTTGGTGGCCCTAGCTCTTAAACTGTGCGAGATATAGGCTTCCGTGTTTCGTGGGGGCGGGGTGGCTGGGGGCGTTCTAGTGGGCGTGGCCGGAAAATCCAGGACGCAATCTTTTGGGCTGGTCAGCCCTAGTCTAAATTCCAAATTTGGGGACTCTAGCTTCAAAATTGCGGGAAATATACACGTGTTATCGAATTGTGCATTCATGTATATCGATTTTCGCGATTACGGGGGCGGGAGTGGGCGTGGTCGAAATTTTGTTTCTGTAATCTGTAGAGGACGTCACCAGTAATATATATTCCAAATATGGTGACTTTAGCTCTAAAACTGCGGGAGATATAAGCATTTCAAATTAATTTTGGAGGGGGGCTGGTGGGCGTAATAATGGGCGTGGCCGATTAACCTAGGATCCAATTTTTTCGGGAGGTCACCAGCAATATACCTACCAAATTTGATTACTCTAGCTTCAAAATTGTGGGAGTTATTCACGTTTAATCGATTTGTGATTTGAGGTGTATCGACATGTTATCGATTTGCCAGCCTCCCAGTGGGCGTGGCATAAATTTGGAATAAACTTGATCTGAAGCAGATAGCTATAATCATAACGCAAAAGATTTCAAGAGTCTATCTAATATCGTTTCGGAAATACGCGCGTTCATCCAGACAGACAGACGGACGGACGGACAGACGGACAGACGGACGGCCTGACGGACATTCGACAAAACCAATATACTATGAGTACCTTCGGTATCAGAGTATAAACATAATATATTACAGGTTATTCCTACCAACATGCCGCGGGTCGGCAACAATATTAGATTACTCCCATTCACAACTCATTCCGATAAAAATGGGTTCTGCAGCGGTGCAAAATGGCACCTTTAAAATTATACATGTATTTGATATTACCGAATATGAAAAAATGTTCGGGACACTAGAAGATACCCTGCAGGCAATAAGCACCTCACACCAGCTATTCCCACTACTAAAATACGAGATTGAAAAATTAAGAAACGATCTATACAGACTCAGACCCTCACAAAGAGCGGCAAGAGCTATAAACGCGTTGGGCACAGCTTGGAAATGGTTGGCCGGCTCGCCGGGAATCATAATAAATAAAATAAATGAGCAATTAGAAAATAATAATAAACAATTTATTATAAATAAAGCACTCCAAAATAAAATTAACGAGTTAAGCAGAGTCACAAATGAGATAATTAAATTAACTAAAGAAAACAGAAATTTTAACGAAGAAAAAATTACAATGTTCAAATTCAAACTTCAAATTTTCAAAGACGACGTAACAAACTTAATTCATGCAATAGATTGGGCAAAGACCAATACAGTAAATTCAGTAATTTTGTCTGAATTAGAAGTAAAAACAATAGAGAACATTTTCGAAAAAAAAAAGTCATGTTTATAAATGCAGAAGAATTGTTAGAATTTGCACAAATTAAAATAGCAACAAATGGCAAAAGCATACTCTATATAACTAATATTCCGTTAATTGCAAGTGAAGTATGTACTGCTATATTATTAAAGCCCATAAAAAAATTAAACGTAATAAATGAGATAAAATATTAAAACATAATTAAATGCGGCCAAATGATATACGCAATTAAAGACTCTTGCGAAGCTCATAATGATAAGACAATTTGCAATAAAAATAAGCTAATAGATTTAAGAAACGATACATGCATAGCCCCATTGTTAAAAAGCCAAGTCGCCGATTGTAAAAGGATCAACAGTCAGCACGTACCGCACTATGAAGAACTCTTTGGCGGAACAATACTGCTTAACGATTTCGATGGAAAGGTGAAAATCGACGAAGAAATAATGGAACTCAGAGGAACATTTCTTATCCAAATTCCAAAATTCGACAATAGCGATAGAAGACGAAATTTATGAAGCAAAGGAAAAAATATTCGCAGAAGCGACACCCCCTCTACTCCAGATAATGGCGCAGAAAAACAAAGTGGACGAGGTACTCTCACTTCAAATGTCGAGAGAAGTCAATATAAACAACACTCTGACTTTGGAAACTCTATGAAATTCCAACGACACCACAACAACAATTAACTTCACACTATCTGGAACGTTATTAATAATAATGAGCGGGATCATTGGATACTCATACTCGACGAGAAAAAGAATCACCGTCCGAGGACGTACGCGTTTAAAGGGGGAGGAGTTAAAGACGAATATGACAGAAAATACATGCAAGTTAAAGACGAATATGACAGAAAATACATGCACACGCGCCCACGCAATCACGGCCCCGATGCATGCACTATCAACACGTGCGCTGTGTCGGCGCATTCCACCAAACGGTAAAAACCGTGGGAGCGCACTTAGCGACAGCGACAACGGCGACAGCAGCGACAGCGACAACAGCGACAGCGGCAGCAGCGACAGTAACGGTAGCAGCCTTAGCATAAGACAATTTTGTAAAACGAGATTAGTAATAAAAGTACAGTAGTCACGAACAGTTCTTTTTCTTAAAGACTGAATTAAGAAATCCCTTAATTTATATAACATAACATTTGTTTCTTTACTATGTGAGGTACTCCCGTTTCCAGCGCTGACAGAACTTTTAGTTCAGGGCTTTCCAGCGTTGCCATAGATTTTGAATTAACATTGTGGATTCTCTTAGCTCCGGCTCAGGAATGGAGAGCAATTGTAAATAGATTTGTGGGATATTCTCACATCGATGAAATGATCCGAGAATTGAAGTAGGCTTCTATCAGACAGACGAAGTGGAGATTTGTAGAAGAATTATTTGAAGGAGAGTTTCGAAAGGAGTTTTGTGGTGGATTTCGACACCGTTTAGTGAATCAAAAACATGGCAAATACTTAAAGCTATTAAACTTAAAATAAGTTAAGAAACATTGAAGAAGATCCGATTCTAAAGTGGTTTTTCAAGAAGGTTTCTGATGGGACTCTGCTCCCCGTTTGTCTTAGGAACTAGCTCGTGCTGAAAAGGCCATTGATCCTGTGGTTGTCGTTACCACTATGGTCCCTGCCACCACATAGTTTTGGCAGCAAGATCTGTGGGTTACACTGCTCTGCTGGCTAAATCGCCGGGATTGTTTTCTGATCGAAAGTGGGACCAGGTACCAGTGTGTGTGGCTGGAGTGATCTTCATCACTCTTTTTACAGTTTTCCTATGGTTTGTTCAGCAATGCTAGGACGATAGTGGAATACGTCCAGATGAAGAAGTCGAGACGCTCACTTGGTAGCTGTGGAAGTAGTGCTAATGATAGATCTCTGGGTAGAACTGACCTCTACAGTTCTAATCATTGCTGCGGGAGGAATTTCATCAGAGCTACTCTGGGCGTGGCAGTGAGGTGATGAATACCGTATATTCGTTGCGATGCGTCACAAAACCCGTGGAACTGGAGTATTGCCTTGTGCTAGAATTAATCTAGCTGGGAATCCGGACTTTTCCTATCAAGGCATAGCTGGTTACAAATTCTTGACATAGCTGTGCTAGTGATAACGGTATCTCCCCACTGAGCTGTGGTCTTAAGTTGAAATCATTCTGCCGGCCTGGAAACAGGGTAAACACCCTGTGTAGCCTGTGGATAACATTTTTTAAAAGCCTTCCATTTCCAAATTTATGTTATCTGGATCTTTGAATAGAAGGGTCATAATGTACCTTCCGCTGCTATATCTAGGGGTGGCGGGAATACAATGTATTCGCCCGAGACCCCCGAGAAGTAAGGATAGAATGATATCTGCGCCGATCAGCCTACAAGTTGTAGCTGGACAAAACCTGATCTTTTTACCTGAATGCTAGGAAGTGGCTTAACTTCTGATGTTTTGCTGCAACTGCTTGTTTATAGCCGTCAATTCAAGCACAAGAACAGGCCTGGATGGGGGATTAAACATCCTCTTGTAGTTGATGTCGGTATAGCATATGTATGGCAATGCCGAGCAGCACTCCAGAAACATTAGTTGTGCAATAGCTTCGGACATTAGAAAGTTGAATGTGGGAAGCGTGACTGTATCACTGGATCGTACGCGATAGTGGGAACTAATGAACACAATGCAATTGCATATGGTGACATGCTTTTTAAGTGAAACAGCTATGAGCACAGATGCAGCCTTGCAGTTGATGGCCTCTATCGAAACAGCAGTCTTTGGATGGGTTGGAATGTGTGGGCTCGGCTTAACATCTTCTAACACCTCTAGCGTGCGATAGCGTTATAATAAAAACGAATTCATGTCCAGTTACGTTGGAATGACGGCTTATCGGTGAGGGAGTGCTCCCACAGTGACAGTGTGTGTTCGGGCAATTTTTGGGAAACTAGAAATACCATAAGGCAATCCCAGATTTCGATAGAAATGCTAAGCACCTTTGGATCGTGCTTGAATTATCTTTTAAAACGATTACGGGCTCTTGCGTTATGGATGTTAAACTAAATACAATTTTGAGCTGACTGTTGACTAGCAGTTTTTGTTTTCGAAAATGTCCGTAAAATTTCTTCACGCTGACGCAAAGCCATTATTAGTCAGCCGATATTTGTAAACTATGACCTTAGCTTCAACGTTGGTTTTGGTGTTCACATGAAATAACTTTTCGACCTCGGTTAATCTTAGATTATTTATATAAACCGCCGTAAAAGGGATTCGTAATGTGGGCAAACGAAGATTGTTTCTAATAAAGACCTCTGTGTCGCAGGACGGACGATGGCATCCTCTTGATATTGGTACTTGAATTGGAGGTTGCATTGCCAGTCTATTGCCTGTCTATTGACTGCTGCTGCTAGGCTCTTGGTATACTGCCTTAGAATCCCTTAGTCCCTCAATGTTTTGATTTGGTCACGACATATTTTTAATGCATAGTACTGCGCTTCTTTTCGAGCAGCCTTTCTAAAGATTGGAATGTTTATACTCTTTTCGAAGAAAATAGTATATTAAGTTTGTGCTGAAGTTTGTAACACATAGAAGGAAGCGTCGGAGACCCCCAAAAGTTACTGCCAGTATGCTTAGAAAAACAAAACAAATTGATGTAGCCATGTCCGTCTGTCTGTCTGTCTGTATGTATGCAAACTAGTCCCTCAGTTCTTGAGCTATCGCGATGCAACTTTTCACAGACACTTAGTATTTCAGGGGACAGCACATTGGTCGGAGCCGGCCGGATCGGACCACTATATCCTATAGCTGCCATACAACTTGAAGTCGGTTTTGGTCATTTATCCCATGTTTTCAAAGCTATCGCGATAAAACTTTGTACATATACTTACTATTCAAAGAAACAGCACATTGGTAGGTGCCGGCCGTATCAAACCACTATATCTTATAGCTGCCATACAACTCTAAGTCGGTTTTGGCCATAAGTCCGATGTTTTCAAAGCAATTGCTTTCAATTTCCTTGTACGCTTGAACATCCTTATGACTTATCAATGGGTAAAATTGCAAAATGATTGAGTCATAAATAGCGAAGATATGCGTCACTAAATATTTTGCAAAAACAGGTGCATATGAGCAAACAAAGTCAAGCGCAAGTAAGCTTTTGACTGTCTGCTCTTCAAGGGATTTTGTCATCGATCATTGAAACGGCTTGTGGCGTAGGGATTTGAGTGACGCAATAGCAAACGAAAGGTCCCAAGTTCGAGTCTCAGCGGCGACTGGTCATTTATTTTCATTTTTTGTAATTTGTAATAAAATTAATTTGCTTCCAATGTCTTAGAACAAAAGCAATGCCACGCGAAAAAACAAATGCTCAGTATAATCGAGCTTGTCAGCGATTTTTAAAACTGCTTGGTGTAAGTAGGTGAGAAACGCGAGTTGCAGGTTGCAGAAAAACAAAACAAGTTAGCTTTTGACAGTCTGCTCTTCAGGGGATTTTGTCATCGATCATTGAAACTG
This sequence comes from Drosophila flavopinicola, assembly GCA_035042425.1. NCBI lineage: Eukaryota > Metazoa > Arthropoda > Insecta > Diptera > Drosophilidae > Drosophila > Drosophila flavopinicola. Next base: position 40,650 of record JAWNLL010000002.1, on the reverse strand, counting down.
CTTGTGCTTGTGCTGACAAACGAAAGCTCGCGGGTACGAAACTCAGCCGGTCATAACAAAAACTATGCAACGCAAAAGAAAATATCAGTATAATCGAATTTGTCAGCGCATTTCCAAGCTGCTTGGTGGCGTAAGTATTAGAGTGCTGCGCTGACAAACGGGAGAGCACGATTCAAATCCCAGCCGCGACTTAATGTTTCTTTTTTTTTATACTCTCAAAAAGTTTGAATCTAGTTCTCGTACTGAACAGACTACTTTTTGTTTCCCAAAAATGTTCTCCAAATTTTCCAAAAACAAATCGGAACAAAGATGAAAAATAATTTTGAAAAAAATCTTTTTGTTTTATTTTGTTTCTTTTTTTTTCTCTTGACTGTGTTAATTTATTTCCATCTCGGCCCCCCAACTTGGGGACCCTTCCATAGATACATGGCGTCCCCTAAGAAGAAGTTTAATCAAACAATTCTAAAGAACAAGCACCTCAAGTCCAAGGCTGCCGACTAAGTGGCTGAAGAGGCTCGCGCTTGCGTGCTTCGGTCCGTCAGCACACCTTGGACGTATGGCGTAATATACCTAGTAACGATTGGGATGCATCTTTCTCGGGTCAAATCATCGCGCATGATATGCCTATTTCGAATTCTGCTCTATCCCGCCAGATACCGGGCTCTGCATTCAGCAAGAGACGTCTGTTGCGGACTCAAGGCGTCCAAGATGCTGTTTCTTCCCACAGCGATAAAGGGTTGCTTGTCTCTCATGAGAACAAAGATATATTTCTAGCTGGCATCCGCAAATCTGGTGCCAGCACGTTAGCTCTAGACACCATTATAAGCTCTGAGTGGTTCAGTCAGGCTGCATCTGACCATGATCGGCTTACTATCATGAACCGTAACAATTTGAAAGTGCCCTGTTCTCATGTTTCTGGACATGTTGGTGTAGATAACACCTCAGTGAATTCCTCGCTACTTGGTCCTGTCCTGGATCGCTTCAAGACTGTCTGCCTGGCGGCTAAGCCGGTTACTCATAAGAAGCCCTTTTGTATACTCGCCCTATTGATGCAGACTCTCCTGGGTCTGCAGACTCAACCTACTCCGGTCGCGGTAACAGCTATGCCATATTGGATGACGATGACGCTATGGATGTGCACCACCCTGATGTCGCATCTTTAGAGCTGAACCCTATACCTGCCCTTTCCTTAGGTGCCCCTGGATCGGATACTGGATGCCATCCTATCACTGCGATTTCTTCTAATGGCAAGACTGCCCCTGTAGTTGCGGGTCCGGTCCATAAAGTGTCCTCTCAACCATCCCCTAGACGGCGGAGACACAGCGTTTGACAAATCCAAAGAGTTCTGGCCCGCGTCCCCCTCCCTTTCTTCTAAGGGGTATACCAAACATCAAACGGCTCATTGCCCCGATCAGTACCATTGACTTCCGTCTGAAGATCACCGGCCAGTCTTCTTGCAGGATAACCTGTTCAGAAGGTGTATCCTATAGAAGTATTCAAAAGATTTTTACCGAAAATAGAATCCCATTTAGCTCCTTCCAGCTGAAGGAGAACCGTGCTTTTAGGGTGGTTGCCTGGGGTTTGCATGCGTCAACCGACATTGAAGATATAAAAGCTGAGCTAAGGGCTCAAGGACACAACCCTCGAAATATTTACAACCCACCAGGTGAGAATGGTGTACAAAATCGAAACACGTTCTACATAGAGATTGAACCGGCTGCAAATAATACGAAGATGTACGACATAAAAGCTTTGGCATATCAGGTCGTGAAAATCGAGGCCCCCCGTCCGCGATCTGGGGCTCTGAGATGTTTCAGATGTCAAGAGTTTGGTCATTCCAAGAATTTCTGTTCCTTCCCCGCTAAATGTTCGGGTGATATTGAAACACGTGATAAAGACAAGTGTATGGCTACCACTGAAGAACAATACAAGTGCATCAACTGTGGGTCCAATCACAGCGCGGCTTTCAGACGCTGTCCCGCCTATCTGGAGGCGGTTGCAAAGCGCAATGGTAACAACACTGGACGAAGTCTACAGCAAAGGAAGTCTGTCACTCCTGTCTCAGTTCGGAATGCTTGGTCGACAACCCAGTCGCCCCCAAAGACCTCGAATCTGCCTGTCTCACCCCCGATGGTGTTAAATTCAAGCCACTGGCCTACACCGGGCTATAGTAGGAAGCCTAATGTCCCTGGTTCTAGCATCCCTGGACATTTGCCCTCGGTTTCCACAATTCAGCCTGCTCAGGACAGACTACATAGCTTCATTGACGAATTGCGTAGACAGCAGGAAGCTAGTGCTTCAACACAAGCGGCTGCGATTGACAACCTGCTATCGCGTTTTGACCAGATGATGTCGATAATGACATCTACTTTAGAGATGATGCGATCCTTACTGACGAATGGTGCACATATGTCAACGTCTTTGCATCGCGATGTCTAATTGTGGTCTGAACATCATTATTTGGAACGCCAATGGCATCATTGGCAAGACCCTGGAGGTCGAAAATCTTCTCCAGGAAAAGGATATTGATATCGTCCTTGTTTCAGAAACACACTTCAACAGCCGCTCCTCCTTCCGCATCCATGGTTATGATGTTCACTGCGCCGGCTACTTTAGCAAATTATAGCAATATATTATAGCATACCCGTACTAACAACAGCGACATCTCCCCACTGAGATGGGTTTCTTAAGGTTTGAAATCATACCGGCCTGGAAATAGGGTAAACAACCTATGTAGCTTGCCTAATAAAAATGAAGAAAAAAATAAATAAATAAATTTATACTCTGATACCGAAGGTACTCATAGTATATTGGTTTTGTCGGATGTCCGTCATGCCGTCCGTCTGTCCGTCTGTCTGTCTGGATGAACGCACGTATTTCCGAAACGATATTAGATAGACTCTTGAAATCTTTTGTGTTATGATTATAGCTATCTGCTTCAGATCAAGTGTGTTTCAAATTTATGCCACGCCCACTTTGAGGCTGGTAAATCGATAACATGTCGATACACCTCAAATCACAAATCGAAGCTACAGTAATCAAATTTGGTAGGTATATTGCTGGTGACTTCCCGAAAAAATTGGATGCTAGGTTTATCTGCCACGCCAATTATTACACCCACCAGCCCCCCCTCCCAATTCGATAACACGTGTATATTTCCCGCAATTTCGAAGCTAGAGTCCCCAAATTTGGAATTTAGACTAGGGCTCACCACCCCAAAAGATTCCGTCCTGGATTTTCCGGCCACGCCCACTAGAACGATAGACTTCTTGTCACCCCCTCTAAATATCGGCCAAAATTTTTGGGGCAACGCCCCTCCCGACCCCAAAAATCGCGAAAATGTATATCTTCCACAGTTTTAGAGCTAAAATTACCAAATTTGGAAAATAGACTTCTGGACACCCCTTCTTAAGATCGAACACGCCCCTCCCGTCCTCAAAAACTTGGAAGGCCGATTTCGGGTCACCCATACACCAGAAAAAATATTCTGTTCACTTGCTTTCAGCTGTTCTTAAAATGGTATCAGAGTATCACGCAGTCGGCTCCGCCCGAAGGCATCGTTCTCACTTGTTTCTAATTATTTGTGTTAAATATATATCAAATAGCTTGAATTCAATAATTTAAAAGAAAAATTTAAATTCATATGATACCACTTCTTAAAACAAAAAAATAAATGACACGCGATAAATCGATTTTTTACTACTTTTGAAATTTCAGTGGTTTAGTTGGCAGAGTGAAAATTGCCTAAAGGTTCGAAAAGAGTATAGAATTTTCGGCACGCCGAAGATTATCCTTTCCCACTATATTTTAGTTCGCTTCAATTTCCACACCTCTCTTTGATTTGCGCTCTCGCAAATTTTTGTATCAAATTTGTCTAATTTGTTAGACCCCAGTAGTCAATATTTCGTGCTGCAATTTATTTTCTGTTGGTTGTGTGATAATATTATGCATGCTAAATGTGCAGGTCTTGCTGGTCGCGAATGTGACAAAGTCACCGCAATTGCTAAAAAGACAGCGGTGGCTTGAAATGGTCGTGCCCAGTATGCATAGACATACAAAGTGACTTCTCACGCATGTATTATTCCGTGAGAAATCAGTTTACTAAACTGCAAACTGTGGCTAAGCTTCTTGCGAATGATTTCGAATCAAGCGCTGAACTGCTTAGCCAATATAAATTTGAGTCCTCTCCAGCTCGCCAGTTAGAGTCGCACTTCTTAAGTGTGCCTGTATCTGTGCCGCCTACCGCTGTCCAGTGTACTTCGATTCTTTTGGCAACTCTCCATCCCTCCAAATTACTCCACTACCGACCCCAGTGGATCATATCCCCCTTCTGTAGATCTCTATACATCGGTGCGAGTTGTTTCTCGGCGGAAACGCAGAACATGTCATAGCCCGACTACAACTGGAATTAGCAACAATAATATTGCAATTTCAGCGCAACCACCAGTTTTAAATGTGGTTGCCCCTTTGAAGCAAGTTTTCATATCTAGGCTTGCTTCTGATACTACTTCAGACTCTATAGTCTCATATATTGCTAACAAAACTACCGCTAGCGTATTAGTTACCAAATTTAATTTTTCTTCACCTCGTGAAATAGCGTCTTTCAAAATAAGTGTTCCGAATAACACTTTCCACATAATTTGTGACCCGAAATTTCGGCGACCACACATGATAGCTCATGAATTTAAGCCAACAAATCGAAACACCCCTCCACCTGTCTCACTTCCAGCTGGTAGTTCGGCATCCAGCAATCCCGTAAAAAACTGAATTTTGATTTAACTACCATTCAATATTAGAATGTTAAAGGCCTTATGTCTAAACTTAAAAGTCTATTTTCTAATGGCACATCTTTTGAGTCAGATATTATCGCTTTCGCTGAAACTTGGTTAAACACTACTGTTTCTGATTGCGAAATTTGTTCAAATAATTTTAATATCTATTTTCTATTATCTAATTTTAATATCTATAGACGTGACCGGCCGACTAGAGGTGGTGGTGTTCTAATTGCCATTAAAACCACGCTCCAATCGGAAATTTTTAATTTTACTATGCCCGCTGATGTAGAAATTGTTGCTGTTAAAGTAATATTCCCATCAAAGGCTCTATTTATTACTTGCTCTTATATCCCTCCTTCTTCTGATATTCAAGTTTATATGCGACACATATCTTATATCAGAGAAGTTTCTACCCATGTGCGTGATAATGACCTTTTTGTGGTTTTATATCATATGGTCATTTTTCAGCAGCACAAATTATCTTATTCCGTCAGCTCAGCATGATTTTCTTGATGGCATGATTGTTGTTTCACATCAATTCAATTCATAACCAATTGAATAGAATACTTGATCTCGTTTTTATCAACGACTGTCCCAGTGCTTCTGTGTCTAGGTCACTTCCAATAACAGTCCCTGAAGATTCTTACCATCCCACTATAGATATGTCTCTTTTCTTTTCAAAGACCTCCGCCTTACCTTCTACAAGCTCAAATAAGCCAATATTTTGTTTTAGTGAGGGGAATTACACCCTACTTAATCAGCTTATTTATTCAACGGAATTGCCTTTTTTAGACAATGCTGTTGACAAACATATATGCGCTCTTTGGCGTTTGTATACCTAAATACGTTAGAACATCTGGTTTAAAGAAACCACCATGGTTCACGCCAAGACTTTCTTACTTAAAAAACCAAAAATCAAAATGTTTTAAAAATTTTTTTCTTCTAAACTCTCAGTGCTACGAGAATTATCTTGCTCGCTGCAAACGTCAGTTTAGTCAGGATCCTAAACAATTTTACAATTTTGTGAATTCTAAGCGCAAATCTTCTGGTTTGCCTTCTTCGTTTTTTCTTGGGATGGAAAAAGCTAATAATGATTCTGCTGCTTCTGAACTATTTGCTAAATTTTTTCAGTCAACCTATTCCTCTGTCTCCCCTACTAATGTGTCTTATCCTTTTCAAATTTCATCTTCTAACCAACTATTTACTGCAACCATCTGTAACACTTCACTTCTATCTTCTATTAAATCTCTAAAATCTTCTTTCTCTCCAGGGCCTGACAACATCCCTAGTTGTGTGCTTAAGGAGTGCTGTACTTCACTTACTCAAGCATTGCTTAAGCTTTTTAATCCATCCCTTGATTTTGCAGTCTTCTCATCTATATGGATGGAATCGTTTGTTATTCCTTTACATAAAAAAGGTGGGAAGGCAGATATTTCGATTTACAGAGGCATTGCAAAGTTATCAGCCATCCCAAAATTGTTTGAAAAAATCCTTACGTCGACTTTGCAACATCTTTGTAAGTCGATTATTTCCCCTGCTCAACATGGCTATTTTAAGAGTCGGTCCACTACGACCAACTTGCTTGAGTTTACCTCCCTGGTAAATGATGCATTTCTATCGAAAATGCAAACTGATGTTATATATACTGACTTCAGTAAAGCATTTGACTCTGTTAACCATGATATATTGCTATATAAGCTTGATTGTTTAGGATTCCCTCCCTCATTTCATTTATGGATTGCCACCTATTTGAAAGGTCGCACTCAAAGAGTATTGCTTAGGTCGACTACCTCGAAAATGGTTCACGTTACTTCTGGTTTACCCCAAGGTTGTTTACTCTCTTCATTAATTTAATTAATTCATTCTTTCATATCACACTCTCGTATTCTTATGTACGCAGATGATGTGAAGCTCATTTTTTCGTACACCGATCCCTTGTATCATAGTCATCTTCAAGATGATTTGAACTCTATGCAGCGTTGGTGTTCGGCCAATCAACTGCATCTGAATTGTTCAAAATGTATGTTCATGACTTTTAGTCGGACTAGACCCTACTTAACCACTTATACGATTGACAATGTTCCATTGCAACGTATCTTTACAGTTAAAGATCTTGGAGTCATTTTTGACAACAAGCTTATTCATTTTTAAATAAACCGTTCATAGTTGAAGGTAGCGTCGTTTTCGCAGTGACAATTTTCTATTAATATATAATTATCCAGCAACAAAGCAAACATTGCTCAAAGACCAACAATAAAAATGACATCCACCGAACTGAAAATTGGCTTGAACGCCACCGCACGTCCTTCCAGCCGCGTGCTGAATCCACCTGGCGGCGGACATACCAACATTTCTCGGAACCTGAAGTGGCTGTGAATGCACCACGCGCCAAATACAATCAGCAAAACTCTTCCAATCTGAATGCTTGCATGGGCTCGACCGATGCCTACAAGGTAGTGGAAAAGATTCGGGAGGAGGCACCCATCCAAAAGGAGGAGCCAAAGCCTGCACCCGCCAGCCGGCCCAAGGAGAGCAATGGCAACAAGGCGACAAATGAGTCGCGTGGTCGTGTTCCACCTGGTGGTTACTCATCGGGCGGCTTTTGGTAGAGCAACGGGTGAAGATGGGTTAGCTGTGTGGCTGCCACGCATTTAATGACACTCTCACACACTCATACATATGTATACACACTCACACTAAGACATCCTCAGCCCCAGCCAAGCATTTAATATGCATATGTCGACTATCACTAAAAGGCCAAAGGTGTACTTGGCATTATTAAGCGTTGGTCGAAAGATTTTAACGATCCTTTCACCACAAAACTGCTATATGTTTCTTTAGTTCGTCCTATCCTTGAATACTGCTCATCTATTTGGTGTCCGCAGTACCAAAACTTCCAAGAGCGAATAGAATCCGTGCAGAAGCAATTTCTGCTCTTTGCATTACGTGGACTTAACTGGGATCCCAATCTCCGTTTGCCATCGTATTCCAGTAGGCTTTTGCTTATTAATCTTCCGTCGTTACTTAACCGTAGAACAACGCTTGGTGTTGTCTTCCTACACAAATTAATTAAAGGCGACATAGACTCTTCCTTTCTGTTAGTTCGCTTAACTTTTTGTTCCTAGTAGGCCAACTAGAAACTACGTCCCCTTGATTTTACCTTCATGCACGACTGATTACACTTTGCACAATCCTCTTCGTGTTCTTTGCAAGGACAACAACAAAGTGTTCCATGTCATCTCGGTTGAGCTCTCTCTCCCACTAATAAAATCTTATATTCTTTTGTATTTACGGGACTCCTCTGCCCGTGTTTAGTTCTTTAGCTCCTTTATTTTTCTTTATTCTCTCTCTATCTTTTTTTTCACTTTATTAAATACTTTTTAATAGTATATACTAACTCATTATAAATACTTGTTTCCTTTTAAATATTAACAAACTACTAAACAAATTTTTATTGATTTTTGGTTTGATTGGGTTTTTCTGGGTTTTCCCTAATCCTTGCAACAAATGTTGGACCAATGATTTAATTTTGCTATTGATATCCCCTAACGTAATTATACTCTTTTCGAAGAAAATAGTATATTAAGTTTGTGCTGAAGTTTGTAACACATAGAAGGAAGCGTCGGAGACCCCCAAAAGTTACTGCCAGTATGCTTAGAAAAACAAAACAAATTGATCTAGCCATGTCCGTCTGTCTGTCTGTCTGTATATATGCAAACTAGTCCCTCAGTTTTTGTGCTATCGCGATGCAACTTTGCACAGACACTTATTATTATAGGGGACAGCACATTGGTCGGAGCCGGCCGGATCGGACCACTATATCTTATAGCTGCCATACACCTCAAAGTCGGCTTTGGCCATAAATCCGATGTTTTCAAAGCAATTGCCTTAAATTTCCTTGTACACTTGAACATCCTTATAACTCATCAATGGGTAAAATCGCAAATTGATTGAGTCATAAACAGCGAAGACATGCGTCATTAAATATTTTGAAAAAACAGGTTCATATGAGCAAGCAAAGTCAAGCGCAAGAAAGCTTTTGATAGTCTGCTCTTCAAGGTATTTTGTCATCGATCATCAAAACGGTTTGTGGCGTAAGGCGTAAAGAGCCGCGCTAACGAACGCAAGTTTCGCAAGTTCGAGCCTCGGCGGCGACTGAATGTTAATTTATTGCTTTTTTCTTTTTCTTCCTTTCAAATATATAAATGTAATCAAATTAATTTGCTTCCAATGGCTTAGAACAAAAACAATGCCACGCGAAAAAACAAATGCTGACAAACGCGAGTTGCAGGTTGCAGGAAAACAAAACAAGGAAATTTGTAACAGTCGGCTCTTCATGCAATATTGTCAGCGATCATCAAAACGGCTTGTGGCGTAAGGGGTAAAGTTGCGAACTGGTGAGCGAAAGGTCCAGGGTTCAAGTGCCTGCGGCGACTTTAGTCATTAATTCTCATTATACTCTTTTCGAAGAAAATAGTATATTAAGTTTGTCCTGAAGTTTGTAACGCATAGAAGGAAGCGTCTGAGACCCCCAAAAGTTACTGCCAATATGCTTATAAAAACAAGACAAATTGATCTAGCCATGTCCGTCTGTCTGTCTGTCTGTCTGTCTGTCTGTCTGTCTGTCTGTCTGTCTGTCTGTCTGTCTGTCTGTCTGTCTGTCTGTATGTATGCAAACTAGTCCCTCAGTTTTTGAGCTATCGCGATACAACTTTGCACAGACACTTATTATTCAAGGGGACAGCACATTGGTCGGAGCCGGCCGGATCGGACCACTATATCTTATAGCTGCCATACACCTCAAAGTCGGTTTTGGCCATAAATCCGATGTTTTCAAAGCAATTGCCTTAAATTTCCTTGTACACTTGAACATCCTTATAACTCATCAATGGGTAAAATCGCAAATCGATTGAGTCATAAACAGCGAAGATATGCGTCATTAAATATTTTGAAAAAACAGGTGCATATGAGCAAACAAAGTCAAGCGCAAGAAAGCTTTTGATAGTCTGCTCTTCAAGGTATTTTGTCACCGATCATCAAAACGGTTTGTGGCGTAAGGCGTAAAGAGCCGCGCTAACGAACGCAAGTTTCGCAAGGTCTCGCAGGCGGCGACTGATTATTAATTTAATACTTTTTATACTCTGATACCGAAGGTACTCATAGTATATTGGTTTTGTCGAATGTCCGTCAGGCCGTCCGTCTGTCCGTCTGTCTGTCTGGATGAACGCGCGTATTTCCGAAACGATATTAGATAGACTCTTGAAATCTTTTGCGTTATGATTATAGCTATCTGCTTCAGATCAGGTTTATTCCAAATTTATGCCACGCCCACTGGGAGGCTGGCAAATCGATAACATGTCGATACACCTCAAATCACAAATCGATTAAACGTGAATAACTCCCACAATTTTGAAGCTAGAGTAATCAAATTTGGTAGGTATATTGCTGGTGACCTCCCGAAAAAATTGGATCCTAGGTTAATCGGCCACGCCCATTATTACGCCCACCAGCCCCCCTCCAAAATTAATTTGAAATGCTTATATCTCCCGCAGTTTTAGAGCTAAAGTCACCATATTTGAAATATATATTACTGGTGACGTCCTCTACAGATTACAGAAACAAAATTTCGACCACGCCCACTCCCGCCCCCGTAATCGCGAAAATCGATATACATGAATGCACAATTCGATAACACGTGTATATTTCCCGCAATTTTGAAGCTAGAGTCCCCAAATTTGGAATTTAGACTAGGGCTGACCAGCCCAAAAGATTGCGTCCTGGATTTTCCGGCCACGCCCACTAGAACGCCCCCCAGCCACCCCGCCCCCACGAAACACGGAAGCCTATATCTCGCACAGTTTAAGAGCTAGGGCCACCAAAATTGGAGGATAGACTTATTGTCAGCCCCCCTAAAGATCGGCAAAAAATTTTGGGGCCCCGCCCCCTCCCGCCCCCAAAAATCGCGAAAATTTATATCTTCCACAGTTTCAGAGCTAGAGTCATTAAACTTGGAAGATAGAATTCTGGTCAACCCCTCTAAATATCGGTAAAAAAAAATTTGGGGCCACGCCCCCTCCCGCCCTCAAAAATCGCGAAAATGTATATCTTCCACAGTTTTAGAGCTAGAGTCAAGAAATTTGTAAAATAGACTTCTTGTCACTCCCTCTAAAGATCGGCCAAATTTTTTGGGGCCACGCCCCTTCCCGCCCCCAAAAATCGCGAAAGCTTATATCTTCCACAGTTTTAGAGCTAGAGTCACCAAAATTGGTAGATAGACTTCTGGTCACCCCCTCTTAAGATCGACCATGCCCCTCCCGTTCCCAAAAACTTGGAATGCCGATTTCGGGTCACCCAAACACCAGCAAAAATTTTCTGTTCACTTGCTTTCAGCTGTTTTTAAAATGGTATCAGAGTATTACGCAGTCGGCTCCGCCCGACTGCAACGTTCTCACTTGTTTCTTTTTCTTCCTTTCAAATATATAACTGTAATCAAATTAATTTGCTTCCAATGGCTTAGAACAAAAACAATGCCACGCGAAAAAACAAATGCTGACAAACGCGAGTTGCTGCAGGTTGCAGGAAAACCAAACAAGGAAATTTGTAACAGTCGGCTCTTCAAGCAATTTTGTCAGCGATCATCAAAACGGCTTGTGGCGTAAGGGGTAAAGTTGCGAACTGGTGAGCGAGAGGTCCTGGGTTCAAGACCAGCGGCGACTGGTCATTTATTTTCATTTTTTCTTATTCTTCTTTTCAAATATATAATAACTGTTATCCAATTCATTTGCTTTCAATGGCTTAGAACAAAAACAATGCAACGCGAAAAAACAAAAGCTCAGTATAAATCGAGTTTGTCAGCGATTTTTAAAACTGCTTGGTGTAAGCAGTAAAAAGCAAAACAAGAAAGCTTTTGACAGTCGCTCTTCAAGGGATTTTGTCAGCGATCATCAAAACGGCTTGTGGCGTAAGGGGTAAAGTTGCGAACTGGTGAGCGAGAGGTCCCGGGTTCAAGACCAGCGGCGACTGGTAATTTTTTTCATTTTTTCTTATTCTTCTTTTCAAATATATAATAGCTGTAGTCAAATTCATTTATTTTCAATTTCCTAAATTGAAAGGTATAAGAGCAACAGGCACAAAATTTGGTATGTATATTGTAGTATACATATGTAATGTAGTTTTGACTTTTTGGAAAAACTGAAACTTGTTTATTGTTCAATTCGGTAGCACTTATGAATGCTAAGGGACGCGTCCACGAGCTGCGGATAGTGAAACGTCCCTGTTTACATGAATACCTTTATATATTTTATTTTATATGTAGGGGTATATGTATGCGACATTAATATCTGCGAATTAAATAAGCAGTCACGGAAAAATAGTAAAAATTGCATTAAGGTTCGAAAAGAGTATTTAATCTTCGGCACGCCGAAGATAATCCTTCTCCACTTGTTTTTTCTTATTCTTCTTCTCAAATATATAATAACTGTAATCAAATTCATTTACTTTCAATGGCTTAGAACAAAAACAATGCCACGCGAAAAAACTAAAGCTCAGTATAAATCGAGTTTGTCAGCGATTTTTAAAACTGCTTGGTGTAAGCAGTAAAAAGCAAAACAAGAAAGCTTTTGACAGTCTGCTCTTCAAGGGATTTTGTCAGCGATCATCAAAACGGCTTGTGGCGTAAGGGGTAAAGTTGCGAACTGGCGAACGAAAGGTCCTGGGTTCAAGTGCCAGCAGCGACATGTCATTTATTTTAATTTCTGGAGGCCCTAACTCCCATTACCATTATTCTCACTACTACGCCAGTGGCCCACTTGGCTGGCGTAGCAAGTATTGCTACAAGGGAAATAACAGCAGCGCAGGAGGCCGCAGCATTTGCTATGGCCCCCACCCAAAAAAATGTTCGCGAGCCGCCTACTAAGCATACGATAGCACCGAAGCAGGCTGCAAATGACCCACCTGTCTCCCACCCATCCAGAGACTCTAGAAGCTTTCCCAAATGGACGGAAGTCAAAGGGAAACAATCCAAGACCAGGATGAAACCCATGCGAACAGACGCCATTATCATTAAGTGCACCGACAATACCCCCTATGCCGATGTACTTAAAATGGTTAAGTCTGCACCTGCCCTGCAAAGTTGGAGAAGCAACGTACAGGGCATAAAAAGAACGGCAACCGGCGATCTCCTGCTTAAAATGCAGAAGCCCTCCGACCCTGTAACTGCTGAGCTTCAAATGGGTTTTGGACACACCTCTACCAGATGTAGGAATCAGCAGGCAGTCTCAAGAGAAACTTGCTAAGTGTGGAAGAGTAGGCCATAAAAGTCAGCAATGCCAGAATGAGCCTAAATGCATTCTGTGCACGAGACGGGACACAAACGCCGGGAACATTGCGCACTCGGTATTAAGTAGGAACTGCCCGGAGTACAGGAAGGCACTAAAAGCACTCCTAAATGGCTAAGTTCATACAACTGAACTTAAACCATTGTAGAGCGGCTCAAGACCTGCTTGCACAGACGATAGTGGAGGAAGGTGTCGACATCGCCATCATAAGCGAGCCATACGTAGCCAAACATAATGGCATATGGCATAGAAGCGCTGACGGGGCCGCTGCCATATGGAGCTGTGGCATACCACCATCCCAATTACCGCAGCGAACAGCCAGAAACGGATATGTGAGAGCGAAATGCGGAGACAACTTCATATACAGCTGCTATTTAGCCCCGAGTATTCCCGATGCCGAATATTCAAGGATTGTTGAAGAGATAGCTCAGGATCCACGTGTACGATCGCCAGTCATCATCGCTGAGGACTTCAATGCATGGGCCACCGAGTGGGGAAGTATAAGGACCAACCGACGAGGTGAAATTCTTCTCGAGGCTTTTGGGCCGCTGAATGTGTGCCTTCTATACAATGGAATGAAGAGCACGTTCAGTAAGTCCGGTAGGGAGTCCATCATCGACCTTACCTTCGTCAGTCCGAGGCTTGCCCGGATAAGTTCTTGGGCTGTATCTCCAGTATACACCCACAGTGACCACTTCGCCGTGATCACTGACTTATCCACTGCAGGCCAAAACGCCAATTTGCATGGCAGTAGGATAGAAAAATACAAGGTGGACACACTGGATGAGGTGGCACTGATGAGAGCACCATTGTCGCTGGAATCTCAGAGTGACGCCAACGGCCTGCATTACGGAGCGTACGGTTCCATGCCGATGGAAGCTACAGCGCCTGGTCCCTTTGCCGAAGCCAGGAAAAGATGCCGAGGAACCATCTGCGTACTGGCCCCTGTGTATGCTGGATACCACGGGTAAGATACTCGAGCGCCTGGTCTGCAATCGTATCGAAAGGTTTCATTCGGTACGCCGTGACCTATCTGAAAGTCAATATGGCTTTCGCAAGCATCGAAGCACTGTCGATGCCATTGACGCAGTCACCAAACTGACAAGCAGCGCGATCGAAGGCACTAGGTGGGCTGGAGGGACGAAACAATATTGTCTAATCAGTACCCTTGACGTGAAGAACGCGTTCAACTCTGCCAACTGGACGAGAGTTCTGGAGGCTCTTTGCAGACAGCAAGTCCCCACCTACCTCATGGAGCTGATCGAAAGCTATTTCAGCGATCGTATCCTGCTCTATGACACGGATGAAGGACAGAGATGGCACCAGGTTACAGGAGGTGTGCCACAAGGATCTGTACTGGGACCCATGCTATGGAACGTGATGTACGATGGAGTCTTGTGTCTATCCCTTCCCGAGGGAACGACAGTAGTCGGCTTTGCAGATGATGTAGCACTCATCTCCACAGCAAAACACATCGGCCAGGCAACGGCGAATAATAGTACAGCCATCGACATGGTCATCTACTGGCTGCATCAAAATGGCCTGTCTTTAGCTGAGCACAAAACCGAAGCAGTACTCATCAGCAGCCAGAAGCGAGTGGAGACTGCGAGGATTCGGGTTGGGTAGACCATAATTGAGTCCAAGCCGTCCATTAAATACTTAGGAGTTCTACTGGACCACAGGCTCAGCTTCAAGCAGCATCTGGAATTCGCCGGCGGCAAGGCAGCGCTTGCAGTTGCCGCAGTAAGCAGAATGATGGCGAACAACAAGGGTCCGAAACAAACCAGAAGGCGACTGATTGCTGGCGTGGTCACCTCAACGCTGCTATACGGCTCAACAGTATGGTTCCTAGCAGCTGCAGTCCCGTCCTACATCAGGGGATGTAAAACAGTGTACAAGCGATGCGCTTTGCGAGTGGCCAGCTGCTTCCGCACAGTCTCGGAGGATGCGGCCCTGGTAGTGGCGGGGATGATCCCGATCGACCTTCTCGCTGCAGAGAAGCGTAGTGGCAGAACGATGGACACTAGAGTCCGCGAAGCATCGCTGAGCCAGTGGCAGGAAATATGGGATGCGGCCACCAAGGGCAGATGGACGCATAAAATCATTCCGGACATTACTACATGGAGTCAGCGGCAGCATGGGCAGGTTGATTATTATCTGGCCCAGCTGTTAACATCACACGGCTGCTTCAAAGCCTACCTCCATAGGTTCAAATACGAGGACAATCCGTTCTGTGATAACTGCCGAGAAGGAGTTGTAGAGGACGCTGAGCACGCATTTTTTACATGCCCGTCTTTTGATGAAAGCCGGGAGCGGCTTGTGAGGATTCTGGAACGCAGCGCAATGCCCGCTGCAGAAGAAATCATTCGCATTATGGTTGCAAGCGAGCAAGGCTGTGGCGCAGTTGCCAACATGGCAGCTGCTGTCATGAAGGAACTGCGGCGACGGGAGATAGCCCGGCGCACTGCTCAGGGAGAGGGCTGAGCAATCAGCCAGTGACCGCCCCGCGAAGTAGAGCCTTGCGGTGTGTTCCGCGGGTAGCGGCCGTCTTCTCTTCTTTCTTTTAACCATTTAAGTATCTCCTATCTTAATGTACATCTTTCTGCTTTTATGTCTGACCTTCCAATAAAATATATAAAAAAAAAAACACACACCTGCGATTGCCTGCTGGCACGCCCGGCGTGTGAGGGTAATGCACTCCAGCACTACACCTAAATGCGAGTCTGGGGTCTGGGTCTACGTCTGCACGTATTCATATATCATATTTATTTCATTCGTTCGTATATTATATTGGATGTAGAATATTTGTCTTCACAACTTTTCTTTGTTGGTCGTTTTTATACTCTTTTCGAAGAAAATAGTATATTAAGTTTGTGCTGAAGTTTGTACCGCAAAGAAGGAAACGTCTGAAACCCCCAAAAATTACTGCCAGTATGCTTAGAAAAACAAAACAAATTGATCTAGCCATGTTCGTCTGTCTGTCGGTCTGTCTGCAAACTAGTCCCTCAGTTTTTGAGCTTTCACGATGCAGCTTTGCACAGACACTTCTTATTCAAGGGGACAGCACATTGGTCGGAGCCGGGCGGATCGGACCACTATATCTTATAGCTGCCACACAACTTGAAGTCGGTTTTGGTCATAAATCCCATGTTTTCAAAGCTATCGCGATAAAACTTTGCACAGATACTTATTATTCAAAGGGACAGCACATAGATCGGAGCCGGCCGGGTGGGACCACTACATCTTATAGCTGCCATACAACTGGAAATAAATATTATATTCTTAGAACAAAACAAGTAAGAGTGCTTTAGTTGGGATTGCCCGTCTAGGAGATACCCTGAACACAGTCCTTACATTTTTTTATACTAACGTATCAGTGTACATACATGCAAGCACACACATGATGCAAGCTGTACAAGCAGTGTTAGCAGTAAGCTTGCCTCGACACTGAGTTGAGTCTTATACAACATCTGTATTTATTTTCCGATCTTATTGAACTATTGAACTAGTTTTGAGCATACAATTACCAATAAAATGTGTGACCAAACCAAATTGCGAGTCGTACCTATAAAAATGCGTTTTATTAACTTTTGGGGGGATTGGGGGGTGGTATCAAAAAAAGTGAAATATTTGTGACATGTGTATGCTATTCGAGATTATACATGCCAAGTTTGGGGCCTCCGGCTTTCAGAACTTCGAAGTTCTATCCCAAAAATGCTAGTCTGAAATCGAAAGTTATTGCTACAGTGAATCACTAAAGTATTTATTGCTAAGCATATGGAGCATAAACCCAAGTATTTCACCATCCTAGCATCTACTTTTCTCTATTTTTTATACCCTGAACCCATTAAAAATGGGTAAAAAGGGTATTATGGTTTTGTGCAAAAGTATGTAACAGGCATAAGGAAGCATCTCCGACCATATAAAGTATATATATTCTTGATCAGTATCAGCCGAGTCGATTTAGCCATGTCCGTCTGTCTGTCTGTCCGTCTGTCCGTCCGTCCGTCTGTCCGTCTGTCCGTCCGTCTGTATGAACACGCGGATATCAGAGACTACAAGAGCTAGAGACTTCATA
This sequence comes from Drosophila flavopinicola, assembly GCA_035042425.1. Lineage (NCBI taxonomy): Eukaryota > Metazoa > Arthropoda > Insecta > Diptera > Drosophilidae > Drosophila > Drosophila flavopinicola. The sequence continues at coordinate 23,461 of JAWNLL010000002.1, read as the reverse complement.
TTTGGAATGTAAGTTCTCGTAGTGCCGGGACAGATCAAGTTTATTTCATTTTATCGATAACTCGACCCATTCAAAAGTTATCGATAAATTTCAATTTCAGACTACCGTTTTTGTGCTATAACTTACAAGTTATTAGAGCTAGAGGCCCCAAATTTGGCATGTATAATCTCGAATAGCATACACATATAAACACATACCACCCCCCAATTTCCTCCAAATTTGAAAAAACTCATTTTTGAAGGTACGACTATGCAATTTGGTTTGGTAACATATTTTATAGCCAATGTTATGTCCAAAAAATTTCAGAAAGATCGTACAATAAACACAGAAGTTACTAAAGATTTTACTTTCCATTGTGTGGGGCTTGGTGAAAAACAAGCTAACTGCTTAAACCACTTGCACGGCTTGTACTGCTTGAACTGCAGCATGTGTGTGTTTAGATTAGTATGCATGATTGTAAGGACTTGGTTCAGGGTATCTCCTAGTCGGGCACTCCCGACTAGAGCACTCTTACTTGTTTTTACAGCATTCGTAGAATGATGTTTACGAAACACAATGCAAAAGAAAAAATTGCTAAACGTTTAACAGTTATCAAAATAGAGCAACAAAACTAAATAAAACGCATATTTTCATGTCACAAAAGTATTCATCGCTCTTATATATATTTTCGGCGTGCCGAAGATTTGATACTCTTTTTCGAACCTTTAGGCAATTTTCACTCTGCCAACTGCACCACTGAAATTTCAATAGTAGTAAAAAATCGTTTTATCGCGTGGCATTTATTTTTTTGCTCTAAGAATTGGTATATTTGATATATATTTGAAAAAAATAATTAGAAAAAAAATAAGAAGCAATATATATTTGAAAAAAATAATTTAAAACAAGTAAGAGTTCTCTAGTCGGGAGTGCCCGACTAGGAGATACCCTGAACCCAGTTCTGACATCCATTCATACTTGCCTAATAGTGTGCATACATACAGACACACACATACTGCAAGCTGTGCAAGCGGTTTAAGCAGTTAGCTTGCTTTTTCACTGAGCCCCACACAATGGAAAGTAAAATCTTAAATAACTTCTGTGTTTATAGTCCGATCTTTTTAAATCTTTTTAGGACATAACATTGGCTATAAAATGTATGACCAAACCCAATTGCAATGTCATAACTTCAAAAATGCGTTTTTTTAACTTTTGGGGTGATTGGGGGGTGGTATCCTAAAAGTGAAATATTTGTTACATGTGTATGCTATTCGAGATTATACATGCCAAATTTGGGGCCTCTAGTTCTTATAACTTTTAAGTAAAGGCCCAAAAACGCTAGTCTGAAATCGAAATTTATCGATAACATTTAAACGGGATGAGTTATCGATAAAATGAAATAAACTTGATCTGTCCCGGGATTACCAGAACTTATATTCCAAATATGAATTCTCTAGCTCTTGTAGTCTCTGATATCCGCGTGTTCATACAGACAGACGGACGGACGGACAGACAGACAGACGGACATGGCTAAATCGACTCGACTGTTGATACTGATCAAGAATATATATACTTTATATGGTCGGAGATGCTTCCTTATGCCTGTTTCATACTTTTGCACAAAACCATAATACCCTTTTTACCCATTTTTAATGGGTTCAGGGTATAAAAAATAAAAAGCAATATGTCGCTGCTGGGATTTGAACCGTGTTCTCCCGTTTGTCAGTGCAGCACTCTAATACCTACGCCACCAAGCAGTTTTGAAATGCGCTGACAAACTCAATTATCTGATAGTTTTTTTCGCGTTGTACAGTTTTTGTTCTAAGATATTATTTGAAAAGCAGAATAAGAAACAAGTAGGAGTGCTCTAGTCGGGAGTGCCCGACTAGGAGATACCCTGAACCCAGTCCATACAATCATTCATACTAATCTAAACACACACATGCTGCAGTATAAGCAGTACAAGCAGTGCAAGCGGTTTAAGCAGTTAGCTTGCTTTTTCACTGAGCCCCTCACATTGGAAAGTTGGATCTTAAATAACTACTCTGTTTATTGTCTGATCTTTCTGAAACTTTTAGGACATAGCACTAACTATAAAGTGTGTGCCCAAACCAAATTGCACGGTCTTACCTTCAAAAATACGTTTTTTGAACTTTTGGGGGGATTGGGGGGTGATATCCAAAAAGTGAAATATTTGTTACATTGGTATGCTATTCGAGATTATACATGCCAAATTAAGGGCCTCTAGTTTTTATAACTTTTAAGTTATGGCCCAAAAACGCTAGTCTGAAATCAAAATTTATCGATAACTTTTGAACGGGATGAGTTATCAATAAAAATAAATAAACTTGATCTGTCCCGGGATTACGAGAACTTATATTCCAAATATGAAGTCTCTAGCTCTTGTAGTCTCTGATATCCGCGTGTTCATACAGACGGACGGACGGACAGACAGACAGACGCACATGGCTAAATCGACTCGACTGTTGATACTGATCAAGAATATATATACTTTATATGGTCGGAGATGCTTCCTTATGCCTGTTACATACTTTTGCACAAAACCATAATATTCTTTTTACCCATTTTTAATGGGTTCAGGGTATAAAAATGAAAATAATTATTGGTCGTTTGACAGGGCGCAACTTTATCCCTTACGCCACAGGCAGTTTTAATGATCGATGACAAAATCGCTTGAAGAGCAGACTATCAAAAGCTTACTTGTTTTGCTTTTACTGCTTACAGCAAGCAGTTTTAAAAATCGCTGACAAACTCGATTATACTGTTTGTTTATTTTTCGCGTGGCATTGTTTTTGTTCTAAGGCATTGGTAGCAAATGAATTTGATTACAGTTATTTTATATTTGAAAAGCAGAATAAGAAAAAATGAAAATAATTATTGGTCGTCGCTGGGAATCGAACCAGTTCCTTTCGTTTGCCAGGGCGCCACTTTATCCCTTACGCCACAAGCAGTTGTGATGATCGATGACAAAATCGCTTGAAGAGCAGACTATCAAAAGCTTACTTGTTTTGTTTTCCTGCAACCTGCAACTCGCGTTTGTCAGCATTTGTTTTTTCGCGTGGCACTGTTTTTCTTCCAAGCCATTGGAAACAAATTAATTTGATTACAGTTATATATTTAAAAGGAAGAAAAAGAAAAAAGTATTAAATTATCAATCAGTCGCCGTCGAGACTCGAACTTGCGAAACTTGCGTTCGTTAGCGCGGCTCTTTACGCCTTACGCCACAAACCGTTCTAATGATCGATGACAAAATGCCTTGAAGAGCAGACTGTCAAAAGCTTACTTGCGCTTGGGTTTGCTTGCTCATATGCACCGGTTTTTTCAAAATATTTAATGACGCATATCTTCGCTGTTTATGACTCAATAGATTTGCGATTTTACCTATTGATGAGTTATAAGGATGTTCAAGTGTTCAAGGAAATTTAGGCAATTGCTTTGAAAACATCGGATTTATGGCCAACACCGACTTAGAGTTGTATGGCAGCTATAAGATATAGTGGTCCGATCCGGCCGGCTCCGACCAATGTGCTGTTTTCTTGAATAATAAGTTTCTGTGCAAAGTTTCATCGCGATAGCTCAAAAACTGAGGGACTAGTTTGCATACATACAGACAGACAGACAGACAGACGGACATGGCTAGATCAATTTGTTTTGTTTTTCTAAGCATACTGGCAGTAACTTTTGGGGGTCTCAGACGCTTCCTTCTATGCGTTACACACTTCACCACAAACTTAATATACTATTTTTTTCGAAAAGAGTATAATAAGGGTAATATCGAAAACAAGCTTGCACAATTATCAATTTGAGTGAGGTATATACTTTATATGGTCGTACATGCTTCTTGATGCCTATTGCACATCTTTAGTTTGCCCCTTTTATCCATTTTTAATGTGTTCAGGGTATACAAATTTTAGAAAGCGTAGTTTTTGGCAAGCCGTAAAAAAAGTGTACGACAATAAATGTCTAATATTCAATGAGAATATTTCGGCTCTTTTTTAGCTTGCCGCAGATAGCGCAGCTCTTTGCTGCAGCTTTGCGATCGATGATTGACACTGTCTCCGCCATATATTCTTCACTATATTCGAAATGCGATAGCAAAATGATTTCAACCGCAATTCTTATTCATGACCAAACGATCAGACGAAAATGGGAGGATCAACTCGATTATGCAATCATTCCATTATGGAGTGATTGCGAAACAGCCTAAATTCGTAGAAATCAGCATCGCTTCGAGTTTGGGGGCTCCATTATGCATCAAATTCCTTCAGAAGGGTCACACTGTTTCCAGATGTAAGGCAAACAATTGCAGAGTATGTTGTCGTTCACATAACACACTGCTGCAGAGATATTCTGCCGTTACTAACACTCGAGCGTTACCACTACCACTTGACTCCGCGCAGGACCAACCATTGACCTCATATGCTATGCATGCGAATATGTCTGATAGAGTATTTCTAGCTACAGCTCTAGACGTTGGCGTCAAAACTAGAAGGTGCTATTACGTTTGGCCAGAGCTTTCACTCTCCTCCAGAAAGGTATTATAAAAAGAACAGCAGTTATTCGAGAGCAACTTTCTAGATCATTTGGAAATATTGCTGGCAGGTCAATTTAAAGTAAGACGGGCATTTAAATCATATCCTGATCAGCTTGGTAACTCCTTTGAGGTTGCTAAGCCGCGGTTTTTGTCGCTTGAAACACGTTTATCTCGAGATCCCGAGCTTAATTGTATGTACTTGGAATTCATGGAAGAATATGTCTCAATAGGTCATATGTCTGAAATAGACAGTCAGATACCAAGTACTCCACACTACTTCATTCTGTGTGTGTCTTAAGACCACAGACAGCGTCGACGAAGCTACACGTTGTTTACGACGCATCTTGTCGGACTTCGTCTCAAGTTGCGTTGACGGCTGACATCAAAAAGATGTACAGGCAGGTCATGGTGCACGAAGCAGATCGAGATTTCCAGCCCGTAGTGTCGAGGAAGAACCCACTACGGCGCTTAATATACAATGTTTGACAAAGTTAAGTTAGATAGTCGTTGTCGGGCACGACTTTTACGTCGATGATTTATTAACTGGTGCTGCATACGTTAAGAACATTCAGACGACTAAGTCTGAAGTATCGTAAATCCTTTTAGTTGCAGTTTTCGAACTTCCCAAATGGTTTTCAAATTATCCCGAATTCTCAGCAACAAACGCAGCTAAGCCGATAATGATCTCATAGTCTGACACAACCAAAACACTTGGCGTGTTGTTGTTAAAATATAAAGACGTCTGCCAATTAAAGTTAGACGGTTCATTCATGGGTCTTTGAGCGACACAACGGAACATTCTCTCGGTGACATCGCGGTTATTCTACCCGCTTAGCCTCTTGAACGCTCTGATTATCAAGGCGAAGAGCCAGCTGTGTCTTCAAAAGCTAGACTGAGATGAGTCAATTCCTTTGAGCTTGGACCAATCGCGGCAGCAGCTGAAACCAACTTTGATCCAGTTGCAAAGAATAAAGGTAACACGAAATGTATTAACAGAGCCAACTGCACCGATCGAGATACATGGACTCGCCGACGCTTGAATGAGAGCGTTTGGCGCATTCGTATACATATATACGCGGCCAGACTGCAGAAGATTGTCGCATTGTGATGTTGGCATTCAAATCAAAAAAGGCCGCCTTCAAGAGGAAGACTCTTCCTAGAAATCTTATAAGCTTACCGATTGAACGCACGGATCTTTCGTCTGATTCTGAGGTCACACTTTATTGGATTAAATAACATCCTTCGACGTTGGCAATATTTGTGTTTAATCGTGTGGCTGAAATCCATCATTCCACCAAGAGCTCCGCACTTCGGGGGTCTGTGGGAGGCAGGTGTGAAATCTGCAAAAAACTTACTGAACGAAAACTACAACACAAACACAAACTACACAGAGCGTGGAACAAGGAACGCACGAACTGTTGTGGTGCTTTTTAAAGACTGCTGCCGCATTTCTTTGGCATGTTTGTTGGAAACTCTTCAATTATCTTAATATTAACTATATTTAGCTTAATCTTACCTAGGACAATATCTAGGTACACATTTGTAGTTTCAATCGCGTCTAGATTCATTATCCTAGAACATATTTGTTTAGGAGAGCTCTTATCGCTTGCTTACATGTTTATTACGGTCACTTACCGAGCGCGTGCATGCATATCACACTTACATACATTTCTTGTCTATAAGAGTCCTTTTACATAGTTGTTAAGATTGAACATCTTGGCTCCTGTTGAAATATTGGGCTTTCAAGATCCTTTTTATACCCTGAACCCATTAAAAATGGGATACCGCCCCCCAATCCCCCCAAAAGTTGGAAAAACGCATTTTTGAAGTTATGAGCTTGTAATTTGGTTTGGGCACATTTTATAGCCAATGTCATATCCTAAACAATTCAGAAAGATCGGACAATAAACACAGAAGTTATTTAAGATTTTACTTTCCATTACATGTATGTCTACTTACTGATAGATTAGTATGAATGTAAGGACTGGGTTCAGGGTATCTCCTTGTCGAGCACTCCCAACTAGAGCACTCTTATTTGTTGTCTTTGGCGCGAGTCGCATATCACTCGCTTGTACAATTGAAGTTATGGTAGTTAACTGTACTGGGCATCATTTGCGCCAAGCTTACAGTTATTTATAACTATTGCACTGGCTACCTTGAGCCAGCCTGCAGACTTTTAAACACACAATATCGCACTGATCAATTTGGGTCAGCTGCTTAAATAAACCTGTGAAACGAAATTGTGAATTTACAAAATGAAGGAACATTTACTAAAGGGCAACTAAAAACATTGTGTTGTGTGACACAAACAAATTAAATCGGCAATTTAATTAGATTTTTGTGGGCATACATACGCGTACGTACATACGGTACACAGAAACTGCGCGACAAAGGAACCGTTTGTCTGCTCTCGCTGTCACACTGTTCTCGCTGTCTCGCCATTCACGCTATATTCCTCTCAACGATCTCAACTATCGCGCAGCTATTATCGCCTTGTTCCTTTTGCCTAAATTTGAGTTGGAAAAATGACAAGCAACAACGAAACACAGCAGCTGAGTGAAGCTCCATTGAAAACAGGGTTCCTTTTTACAAGAAAAAGGCAACTGCCTTATATGATCGTGCAAGGGTATTGGAAATCAAATTGTCAAAAGTTTACATATGTAAGTGCTATTAGCGAAGATGAGCTCAGTATTTACTTAAAAAACTTTGAAATTATGCTAAACTCGTTCAATAAATATCATTCCAATTTAGAGCAGTTGGACTTTGACGAAATCGGAAGCCAGCTGTGCAACAATTTCGACGACATCATCACAACTTTGGAAGCTCGTACTCGCTCCGCCCTGCGCAAATTCGATTTGAAATTGCCATCGCATTCAACTCTGCGTACGTCTGATAGGCTGGATCAGACAACTAATGTTGCAAGGGATAAGTGTCGTGTTCCAGAACCAAAATTGCCAACATTTAGAGGTGGCTACACTGAATGGGCTAATTTTAATTCAATGTTCACCACAATTATTGACCAGGATCCAATTTTGTGCAAAATTAAAAAGCAGCAGCATTTACGTTCGTGCTTACATGGGCCTGCCTAAGATGCGGTCAGTCTTTGGAAGTTTCAGAGACCAGCTATGACATCGCATTGGATATTTTAAACACTCATTACAATAATAAACGCTTAATATTTCAGGAAAATAATAAACAGGAAAATATCGACGAAAGTTCAAGTGTACAGCTGCGTGAAGTGTCGGATCGACTTAACGCGCACATGCGCTCTTTAAAGGCCATGGAAAGCATGGAACAAATTGCTGGATGCGATCATGTCCTTTTCAACTACCTTGATCGGGAGACAAAGGCGAAGTGGGAAGAATTAGCGCCATCGAATGTGATACCAACGTGGGATTTATTTTCTAAATTTCTGGTAAAACGTTGCCAAACTATGGAAACTGTGATGCAAGCTATGTTGACTCACTCACATAGCAGCCAGGTGGAAAAATATTGAAAATCAAATCACATTAAGAATTCTCTTTTTGCTGCAAATACTCGAATTGCATATATTGCGGAAATACCAGTCATACTGTATATAACTGTGCAAGATTTGGAAATCTGACCCCATCTTTAAGACTAAAGGAGGCAAAGAAACTTGGTGTCTGCTTCAACTGCCTTAAGAAGGGGCATCGGAACACATCATGCAGCTCTGGGTCCTGTCGCATTTGTGGTGCAAAGCATTATACGCTTTTGCACATAAGCAACACTTCCTCTGCAGCACCAAGTCATCAGGAATCAAGGTTAGACTCTAATGCACAAGGCTCCATAATTGATATTTCATCGCCACCAGAACATCACTGAATTCTCAGAATCTCAGTCCAGACGTCTTACTCCTTGCCTCAGCTGTAATCCTCGTGAAAAGCCGTTTTGGTGATCTCATGCCCTGTCGTGTTCTCTTAGACTCGGGCTCAAAGATCCACATAGTCACCTCTCGTTTTGCTCAGCTATTGCAACTAAAGCGATCCAAATATTCGGCTCTTATATTCGGCACTCGGTCTACTGCATTCTACATTGCAGCATTAAATTGTTACCAGGATGTCCTCTTCTTCAAGAAACTCGTCTGGGTGGGTCGTCACAGGAGGTGGCCATCAGCCCCCCATGTCAGCGCTACTAACTACCGCTAGCACTAGAGACCAATGCGAAAATCCACCTGCATAATTATAAATCTAGTAAGGCGTTTTTGGGAACTTGAAAATTCACAAAGCTGCATTCAGAAAACTACGAAGGAACAGTTTGATTGTGAGGCTCATTTTAAAAACAATTTCTCCCGTCTACCAACTGGCGAATACACCGTTAGTTTGCCTCGTAGGATAAGCGCCAGTATCCTTGGAGATTCGTATCAGCAAGCTTGTCGCAGGTTTCTGAATTTGGAGCGTATGCTAGATACGATGCCGCTACTTAAAGCGCAATATTCAGCCTTCATGCATGAATACTTAGAATTGAAGCATATGTCTCTCGTCAACATTGACTCAATCCAGCAATGCCAGTTTTATCTACCTCAACATTGCGTAGTCAGAGAAGATAAAATTACAACAAAGCTATGAGTAGTTTTTGATGGTTTGGTTTGCACCACAACTGGATATTCTTTAAACGACTTATTGATGTGTGGACCAACGATTCAGCCGAAACTGTTCTCAACTTTACTTCGTTTTCGCACTTGTCCTATTGCCTTGACTACAGATATTTGTAAAATGTATCGCTGTGTGCGAGTTTCAGCTTCAGACAGTTTTTTACCAATTTTATGCCCCAACTAGCGTCTGATGATCGCGCTTTATATCCTGTTGGCTCCAAAGTGGTGTTGCGCGACTTCTATGTAGATGACTTGCTCTCAAGTGGTAGCACTGCTCAAAAAGTTTTAGAAATCATGCGCCAAGTATAAAAACTGCTTTCTAGAGGAAATTTCATGATCAGGAAATGGTGTTCTAATGATCCAGCTATACTTGCTCATGTCCCTAATGAAGATAAGGAAACCTTCATTAAATTTAGTGACGGCAATGATATTACGAAAACGCTTGGTCTAGCCTGGAGTCCAGTTTCAGATGAACTCTTGTTCTCATTTTCTCCCAGCGAAATGCCAGCAAGACCAACCAAACGAAGTGTATTGTCAACGATTGCTCGATTTTCCGACCCTCTAGGACTCATAGGCCCCGTCATAGCTAAAGCAAATATATTTCTTCAATTGCTTTGGATGGAAAAACTTCAATGGGATGATAGTCTCCCTGCCACGCTCAATAAAGCTTGGCTCAACTTCGTTGGACAATTCGGTACAATGAATAAAATCGCATTCCCTCGATTCACGCTCCTGCCTGACAGGACACTGAGGATACTTGGGTTCTGCGACGCCAGTATGAGTGCTTATGACGCTTGCATCTATGCCGTTTCGAACAGCAACTTCGGTTGAAAGGCTCATATACTTTGTGCCAAGTCTCGAGTGGCCCATGTGAAGATAATCACTCTACCCAAGTTTTAGCTATGTGGCGCAGCGCTTCTTGCTCAATTAATGAATGAAGTCTCGCAAATGCATTTATCTTCTTCGTATTACTGCTGGTGTGATTCAACTGTCGTTTTAGCCTGGATTAAGAATCAGCCAGCAAACTTTAACAATTTCGTGGCTAATCGACTTTCTTTAATTCAAGAGCTCACCAGTGAAATGGAGTGGCGACATGTACCAACAGCACTTAACCCAGCAGATGTGTTGTCAAGAGGAGCGCACCTCACTGAACTCATGGAATCTACACTTTGGAAGCATGGTCCTGCATATCTTAGCAGCAGCATCAACGAATGGCCTGCAGCACAACTCTTGTCCGAACCATCTTTGGAGTTATGCATTCAAACCCTGCTAGCAGTATCTCCGTCTGCGTGTTTGGTTGAGGAAATGAAATTTGCCAACTCTTTTCCTAAAATGCATCGGAATTTGCCTATTTGTGCGAATTTACACATCGTATCAAATCTATTGGACTTAGCATATCTGAACTGCGTATGGGCATTGCATTGCTTCTTCGATTAACCCAGCACTCTCGTTTGATGTCTGAGATTCAAGCACTTGAGTCAAACCAGAATCTCAAGCCTTCAAGTTCCATCGTTTCATTGGCTCCATTTTTGGATGCTAATCGCTTACATCGTGTTGGCGGAAGACTGAAAAACTCAGCGCTGGATTTTGAAGCTTGCCATCCGATAATTCTGCCGAAGCGTCATCCCATCACAGCAGCTCTTATAATGCACTATCACGAGAAGAACTTGCAAGCAGGACCCCAGCCGCTCCTGACAATAATTCGTCATACCTACTGGCCATTGTCGAGAATTGTTGAGCTCATCCCTGGATCTGACGGAGTTCCCCGTGTGGCCATCATCAAAACTGCTACAGTCGTATTGCGACGCTCCATTATCAAGCTGTGTTTGCTACCTCTACGAGATGAAGTGGAAAGCTCCATAGTTTCCACGGGGGGAGGATGTTTGTGCGAGGACCAAACCAAATGCAACTCAACGATTAACATAACTTAATTCTATTAACACTGCACTGAGTATTAACCTAACATACGCATATCTGTTTGTTTTGCTCGCTCAGTTGTAGTTACTCATGTTACTGTACTCTTTATTGCTTGGCAGCACTTTTGCTATGATCAAGCTGAATTGCTGCAGGATCTGCCGCTCAGGTAATCTATCGCTTTTTGTCTTTGGCACGAGTCGCATATCACTCGCTTGCACAATTGAAGTTATAATAGTTAACAGTACTGGGCATCATTTGCACCAAGCTTACAGTTATTTATAGCTATTGCACTGGCTACCTTGAGCCAGCCTGCAGACTTTTAAATATAAAATATTGCACTGATCAAGTTTGGTCAGCTGCTTAAATAAACCTGTGAAGCGAAATTGTGAATTTAATTACAAAATGAAGGAACATTTCCTAAAGGGCAACAAAAGGCCGTTATCTCAACAGTGGCTTTAAGATTAGTGGTTAGGGTGTTGATTTTTTCTTAGCTTTAGATCATCAGTTTTTTTGCTGGTTCTCATGAGTTGGTATCTAGGTCCAGGTCCATGTATTCTGGATTGCTGTTGGGTTTAGTGGTGTGAACGGTTGTTGAGAGATCGTGATATGATGTGACTGACGAACGGTGATGACCCGTTGTTGTGGGCGATGTTTCAAATGTGTTTGATGCTGTTGTGTTTGTGATTGGTGTGGAGTGGTGCAATGTTGGTTAGTGTTGTTCCGAAGCTGTTAGTTAGTTTCTGGTTGTGCCGAGTGTAGTATATGGCCAGTGCCGCTTTATGATCGATTTATTCTGTAGTTTTTATTGCAAAAAATTCCTGCTGTTTGAGGAATGCTGGGCATTTGCGGTCGAGAGGGCTGTGGTTTGATCCGGTTTCAGGGTTGTTCTTGCAATTTGAAAAATTTTTTGTGTTAGTGCAGGTCTCGGTTTCCATGGTGTATTTTTTTCTGAGCGGTTTAGGCAGGATTCGTCTGGGCTTTTGCAGGCTGGAGTTGGGTGGCCGATGTGTGAGTAAAATGTTATTATAATGCGGCTGGTTTCAACCATAGAATTTCCTTGCTTTTTAAGTATTTTTCGCACATCGGATACCTTTTGTGGTTTTAATTCGGCCAGTATTTCCTTTGCATCTATGTTGCGTAGTTCGTTGCAGTATTTTACCCCTTTCGATAGGTTAAGAGTCTTGTGTTCTTTGACTATCACCTCGATATCTGGACGAGGTTTCTTACTCGAAGAGAGACTTCACCTGAGCATGTGTAATCTATTGTTTTTTTTATACCCTGAACCCATTAAAAATGGGTCTGGATGAACGCACGTATTTCCGAAACTATATAAGATCGACACTTGAAATTTGTTGTGTTATACTTTTAGATATCTGCTTCAGATCAAGTTTGTTCCAAATTTATGCCACGCACACTGGAAGGCTGGCAAATTGATAACATGTCGATACACCTCAAATCACAAGTCGATTAAACGTGAATATCTCCCACAATTTTGATCATTAATCAAATTTGGTAGGTATATTGCTGGTGACCTCCCGAAAAAATTGAATCCTAGGTTAATCGGCCACGCCCATTATTACGCCCACCAGCCCCACCAAAAAAATTAATTTGATGTACTTATATCTCCCGCAACGTTGAAGCTAGTGTCCCTTAATTTAAAATTTAGACTAGTACTGACCAGCCCGTCACGGCCACTAGAACGCCCCCCAGCCCCCACGAAACAAGGAAAGTCTTCTAAAGATCGGCCAAACATTTTTGGCCACGCCCCTCCCGTTTAGAGCAACTTTGGAAGATAGACTGCTGGTCACCACCTATAATGATCGGTATAAAAGTTTTGGGACACGCCCACTCAAACACCCATAAATCGTGAAAATCCATTTCTCCCACTGTTTTTGTGCTAGCATCACCAAATTTTGAAGATAAATTAACATACTTTTTATACTCTTTTCGAAGAAAATAGTATATTAAGTTTGTGCTGAATTGCGTAACGCATAAAAGGAAGCGTCGGAGACGCCCAAAAACTACTACCAGTATGCTTAGAATGACAAAACAAATTGATCTAGCCATGTCCGACTGTCTGTCTGTCTGTCTGTCTGTCAGTCTGTCTGTCTGCCTGTAAGTCTGTATGTATACAAACTAGCCCCTCAGTTTGTGCGCTATCATGATACAATTTTGCATAGAGACTTATTATTCAAAGGGACAGCACATTGGTCTGAACGGGCCGGAGCGGACCAGTATATCTTATAGCTGCCATACAACTGGAAGTCGGTTTTGGCCATATATCCCATGTTTTTATACCCTGAACCCATTAAAAATGGGTTAATTGTATAAGGTTGTATGTGATGTGCAGTGACTCACTAAAGTATTTATTGCTAAGCATATGGAGCATAAGCCCAAGTATTTCACCTTCTTAGCGAATACTTTTCTACATTTTTATACCCTCAACCCATTAAAAATGGGCAAAAGTATGTAACAGGCATAAGGAAGCATCTCCGACCATATAAAGTATATATATTCTTGATCAGTATCAATAGCCGAGTCGATTTAGCCATGTCCGTCTGTCTGTCTGTCCGTGTGTCCGTCTGTATGAACACGCGAATATCAGAAACTACAAGAGCTATAGACTTCATATTTGGAATATAAGTTCTCCTAATTCCAGGACAAATTAAGTTTATTTTATTTGATTGATAACTCGTCGCATTCAAAAGTTATCGATAAATTTCGATTTTAGACTGGCGTTTTTGGGACATAACTTCAAAGATATAAGAGCTAGAGACCCCAAAATTGGCATAATCTCGAATAGCATACACATGTAACAAATATTTCACTTTTTGGATACCACCCCCCAGTCCCCCCAAAGGTTGAAAAAACGCATTTTTGAAGGTACGACATTGCAATTCGCTTTGGTCACACATATAATTGACAATTGTATTTCCCAAAAATTTCAGTAAGATCGGACAATAAACACAGAAGTTATTTGAGATTAAACTTTCCATTGTATGGGGCTCAGCGAAAAGCAAGCTAACTGCTTAAACCGCTTGCACTGCTTGTACTGCAGCATGTGTGTGTTTAAATTAGTATGAATGATTGTAAGGACTGGGTTCAGGGTATTGCGTTGTCAGGCACTCCCGACTAGAGCACTTTTACTTGTTGAATCTATCGATTTGAAACTTTGCACTGATACTTATAATTCATAGAGACAACACATTTTTCGGAGCCGGCCAGATCGGATCACTATATCTTATAGCTGCCATACAACTGACAATGAATAAAGTATTCATGTACAGCATAAGAAATTTCAGTGGTGCGGTTGGTAGGGTGAAAATTGCCAAAAGGTTCGAAAAGCGTATAAAATCTTATGTTCCATTGTACGATTTTAATGGTTATTTGGATTATTGGTTTGGAGGGTGAGGAGTATAGCTGTGTGAGTGAAATATATTAACTACGGCGTGCCGGCCACACCCAGTACCCTGATTATACACTGAACTCATTAAAAATGGGTAAAAAGGATATAATGAAGTTGTGCTGAAGTATGTAACAGGCATAAGGAAGCATCTCCGACCATATAAACTGTATATATTATAGATCAGTATCAACAGCCGAGTCGATCTAGCCATGTCCGTCTGTCTGTCCGTCTGTCTGTATGAACACACGGATATCAGAGACTACAAGAGCTAGAGCCGCGCTAACGAACTCAAGTTTCGCAATATAATAACCGTAATCAAATTAATTTGCTTCCAATGGCTAAGAACAAAAACAATGCCACGCGAAAAAACAAATGCTGACAAACGCGAGTTGCAGGTTGCAGGAAAACAAAACAAGAAAGTTTTTAACAGTCTGCTCTTCAAGGAATTTTGCCATCGATCATCAAAACGGTTTGTGGCGTACGGGTTAAAGTGACGACCTGGCAAACGAAAGGTCCCGAGTTCGAGTCTCAGCGGCGACTGGTCATTTATTTTCTCTTTTTATGCCCTGAACTCATTAAGAATGGGTAAAAAGTGTATTATGGTTTTGTGCAAAAGTATGTAACAGGCATAAGGAAGCATCTCCGACCATATAAAGTATATATATTCTTGATCAGTATCAACAGCCGAGTCGATCTAGCCATGTCCGTCTGTCCGTCTGTATGAACACGCAGATATCAGAGACTATATTTGAAATTTAAGTTCTCGTAGTTCCGGCACAGTACAAGTTTGTTTCGTTTTATCGATAACTCGTCCCGCTCAAAAGTTATTGATAAGTTTCTTTTTAAAACCGCAGTTTTTTGGCCATAACTTGAAAGTTATAAGAGCTAGAGGCCCCAAATTATGCATGTATAATCACGAATATCATACACATATTAAAAATATTTCACTTTTTGGATACCTTACTTGTTTTTATACTGTGATACCGAAGGTACTCATAGTATATTGGTTTAATCGGATGTCCGTCAGGCCGTCCGTCTGTCTGTCTGGATGAACGCACGTATTTCCGAAATGATATTAGACAGACTCATGGAATCTTTTGTGTTATGATTATAGCTATCTGCTTCAGATCAAATTTGTTCCATATTTATGCCACGCACACTGGAAGGCTGGCAAATCGATAACATGTCGATACACCCCAAATCACTAATTGATTAAACGTGAATATCTCCCACAATTTTGAAGCTAGGGTTATCAAATTTGGTAGGTATATTGCTGGTGACCTCCCAAAAAAAATGGATCCGAGGTTAATCGGCCACGCCCATTATTACGCCCACCAGCCCCCCTCCAAAATTAATTTGAAATGCTTATATCTCCCGCAGTTTAAGAGCTAAGGTCACCATATTTGGAATATATATTACACAGTTTTAGAGCTACAATCACCAAATTTGGAAAATAGACTTCTGGTCACCCCCTCTTAAGATCGACCTTGCCCGTTCCCCTTCCCAAGAAACTCGGAAGGCCGATTTCTGGTCTGTTTGCTTTCTTTCAGCTGTTTTTAAAATGGTATTAAAGTATTACGCAGTCGGCTCCGACTGACTGCAACGTTCTCACATGTTTTATTATTAGGAATGGTGATACGTTTTCGTACGATTTGTTGTCTTTCCTAGTGTTTTCCTTGTATTTTGATTGTTGGTCTGTGTATGTCAGGTGGTTTGTCTTTTCTTGTCGTTTATGGGCTCAGGCCCAGCTCGCACGTGGGCCTTCTTGTATATTAAAACTGAGTAAATATACTATTTTCTTCGAATAGAGTAAAAATATTTTATTAGTCAATCTGTGGTCTTAAACAATTAATTATATGAAAGACCATAGTTGGGTGATTAATAAAAGCTTGTGGCGATCAACAATTAGAGAGATCTCAGCTTGAGTGTAATTGTTGTGTTTTTTTTTTGTGCTCTGCAATTTTTATTTTTTCCTAACGCTGTTTAAGCATTTAATTATCTAATATTGTCTCAATATTGTGGTCAAGTGACAACGCTTTGGTTTTTGTGCAAAGTTTTATCAGCTGTGCATCGAATAATAGTAATTATTCAATTTATTAACGCGGCGTCAGTTCTGCACTTGTTGTTTGTGCTCTTTTTTCGCTTATCTTGTTTTCGGTGCTTTCGTTTGCAAGCATCTGTTTGTGCGTGTGTTCGCTTGTGCATATTCTCTTTGTGCATCGCGCTCACCTAACTTTTTGTTGTTGTTTTGTTCTTCAAACGCATTATTCGTGTATTTACTCTAGATTTGAGTGAAACTTGAGTGCTCTTTCGTTTAGCTCGCTTAAATTTTTGCGATTTTTTATACTCTGATACCGAAGGTACTCATAGTATATTGGTTTTGTCGAATGTCCGTCAGGCCGTCCGTCTGTCCGTCTGTCCGTCCGTCCGTCTGTCTGTCTGGATGAACGCGCGTATTTCCGAAACGATATTAGATAGACTCTTGAAATCTTTTGCGTTATGATTATAGCTATCTGCTTCAGATCAAGTTTATTCCAAATTCATGCCACGCCCACTGGGAGGCTGGCAAATCGATAACATGTCGATACACCTCAAATCACAAATCGATTAAACGTGAATAACTCCCACAATTTTGAAGCTAGAGTAATCAAATTTGGTAGGTATATTGCTGGTGACCTCCCGAAAAATTGGATCCTAGGTTAATCGGCCACGCCCATTATTACGCCCACCAGCCCCCCTCCAAAATTAATTTGAAATGCTTATATCTCCCGCAGTTTTAGAGCTAAAGTCACCATATTTGGAATATATATTACTGGTGACGTCCTCTACAGATTACAGAAACAAAATTTCGACCACGCCCACTCCCGCCCCCGTAATCGCGAAAATCGATATACATGAATGCACAATTCGATAACACGTGTATATTTCCCGCAATTTTGAAGCTAGAGTTCCAAAATTTGGAATTTAGACTAGGGCTGACCAGCCCAAAAGATTGCGTCCTGGATTTTCCGGCCACGCCCACTAGAACGCCCCCCAGCCACCCCGCCCCCACGAAACACGGAAGCCTATATCTCGCACATTTTAAGAGCTAGGGCCACCAAACTTTGAGGGTAGACTTCTGGCCAAGTCCTCTAAAGATCGGACAAAAAATTTTGGGGCCACGCCCCCGCCCGCCCCCAAAAATCGCGAAAATGTATATCTTCGACGGTTTTAGAGCTTGAGTCACCAAAATTGGAGGATAGACTTATTGTCAGCCCCCCCAAAGATCGTCAAAAAAATTTGGGGCCACGCCCCCTCCCGCCCCCAAAAATCGCGAAAATGTATATCATCCACAGTTTTAGAGCTAGAGTCACCAAATTTATAAGATAGATTTCTTGTCACGCCCTCTAAAGATCGGAAAAAATTTTTGGGGCCACGCCTCCTCCCGCCCCCAAAAATCGCGAAAGTTTATATCTTCCACAGTTTTAGAGCTAGAGTCACCAAAATTGGAAGATAGACTTCTTGTCACCCCCTCTAAAGATCGGAAAAATTTGGGGCCACGCCCCCTCCCGCCCCCAAAAATCGCGAAAATGTATATCTTCCACAGTTTTAAAGCTAAAATCACAAAATTTGGAAAATAGACTTCTGGTCACCCCCTCTTAAGATCGACAACGCCCCTCCAGTCCCCAAAAACTTGGAAGGCCGATTTTCTTGATGTAATGCTTGATCTTTCGTTGTTTCAGATCAATTCAATTCATAACCAATTGAATAGAATACTTGATCTCGTTTTTATCAACGACTGTCCCAGTGCTTCTGTGTCTAGGTCACCTCCAGTAACTGTCCCTGAAGATTCTTACCATCCCACTATAGAAATTTCTCTTTTCTTTTCAAAGGCTTCCGCCTTACCTTCACCAACCTCAAGTAAGCCAATATTTTGTTAATCAGCTAATTTATTCAACTGATTGGTCTTTTTTAGACAACGCTGTTGATATAGATGTAGGCTTCCGCCTTACCTTCACCAACCTCAAGTAAGCCAATATTTTGTTAATCAGCTAATTTATTCAACTGATTGGTCTTTTTTAGACAACGCTGTTGATATAGATGTAGCTATTAAAAGATTCTACGAAAACATATATGCGCTCTTTGGCGTTTGTATACCAAAATACGTTCGAGCATCTGGTTTAAAGAAACCACCATGGTTCACGCCAAGACTTTCTTATTTAAAAAACCAAAAATCAAAGTGTTTTAAAAAATTTAAGAAGTCTGGCTCCAATTTCGATTTGTCTAATTACTCTATAGCCAAGTCAAACTTTTTTCTTCTAAACTCTCAATGCTACGAGAATTATTTTGCTCGCTGCAAACGTCAGTTTAGTCAGAATCCTAAACAATTTTACAACTTTGTGAATTCCAAGCGCAAGTCTTCGTGTTTGCCTTCTTCGTTTTTTCTTGGGATGGAAAAAGCTAGTAATGATTCTGCTGCTTCTGACCTATTTGCTAAGTTTGTTCAGGCAACCTATTCCTCTGTCACCCCTACTAATGTGTCTTATCATTTTCAAATTTCGCCTTCTAACCACCAATTTACCTAACCATCTCTAACACTTCACTTCTATCTTCTATTAAATCTCTAAAATCTTCTTTCTCTCCAGGGCCTGACAACATCCCTAGTTGTGTGTTCAAGGAGTGCTGTAATTCGCTTATTCAACCATTGCTAAAGCTTTTTAATCCATCCCTTGATCCTGCAGTCTTCCCATCTATATGGAAGGAATCGTTTGTGATTCGTTTACATAAAAAATGTGGGAGGTCAGATATTTCGAATTATAGAGGTATTGCAAAGTTATCAGCCATCCCAAAATTATTTGAAAAAATCCTTACTTCGACTTTACAACATCTTTGTAAGTCGATTATTTTCCCTGCCCAACATGGCTTTTTTAAGAGTCGGTCCACTACGACCAACTTGCTTGAGTTTACCTCCCTGGTAAATGATGCATTTCTATCGAAAATGCAAACTGATGTTATATATACTGACTTCAGCAAAGCATTTGACTCTGTTAACCATGATATCTTGCTATATAAGCTTGATTGCTTAGGATTCCCTTCCTCATTTCTTTTATGGGTCGCCACCTATTTGAAAGGTCGCACACAAAGAGTATTGCTTAGGTCATCTACCTCGAAAATGGTTCACGTTACTTCTGGTGTACCTCAAGGTAGTCATCTTGGACCTTTATTGTTTACTCTTTTCATTAATGACCTGCCTTCGATTGTATCACACTCTCGTATTCTTATGTACGCAGATGATGTGAAACTTATTTTTTCGTACACCGATCCCTTGTGTCATACTCATCTGCAAGATGATTTTAACTCTAGGCAGCGTTGGTGTTCGGCCAATCAACTGCAGCTAAATTGTTCTAAATGTATGTTCATGACTTATAGTCGGACTAGACCCCACTTAACCACTTATACGTTTGACAATGTTCCATTGCAACGTATTCTTACAGTTAAAGATCTTGGAGTCATTTTTGATAACAAGCTTTCCTTTAATCTGCATATGTCGACTATCACTAATGAGGCCAACGGTGTACTTGGCTTTATTAAGCGCTGGTCGAAATAATTTAACGATCCTTTCACCACAAAACTGCTCTATGTTTCTCTAGTTCGTCTTATCCTTGAATACTGCTCATGTATTTGGTGTCCGCAGTACCAAAACTTCCAAGAGCGAATAGAATCCGTTCAGAAGCAATTTCTGCTCTTTGCCTTACGTGGACTTAACTGGGATCCCAATCTCCGTTTGCCATCGTATTCCAGTAGGCTTTTACTTATTAATCTTCCGTCGTTACTTAACCGTAGAACAACGCTTGGTGTTGTCTTCCTACACAAGTTAATTAACGGCGACATAGATTCTTCCTTTCTGTTAGCTCGCCTAAACTTTTTTGTTCCTAGTAGGCCAACTAGAAACTACGTCCCCTTGATTTTACCTTCACGTACGACTGATTACGCTTTGCACAATCCTCTTCGTGTTCTTTGCAAGGACTACAATAACGTTTTTAATGTAATCTCGGTTGAGCTCTCTCTCCCATTAATAAAATCTTATATTCTTTTGTATTTACGGGACTCCTCTGCCCGTGTTCAGTTAAATCTATTTTCCCTTTTCTTTTCTTACTATATCTTTATTTCGCTCCTTTACTTTTCTTTTTTCTTCTCTCTCTATCCTCTATTTCTCTTTTTGTCTCTTTAACTCATAACAAATATTTTTTTTTTCCTTTTCTATATTAACAAACTACTAAAAAAATTTTTTTATTGATGTTTGGTTTGATTGGGTTTTTCTGGGTTTTCCCCAATCCTTGCAACAAATGTTGGACCAATGTTTTAATTTTGTGATATCCCCAGAACTTAACGAAATTTTAACTTTTTATCTCTAATTTAATTTTTTAAATTTGATGTACATTTTAAATATATACCTTTAAATGTTTTATAATTTTATATAAATTCTTTTGTGTCGACTGTCAAAATTCGACAATAAATAAATAAATAAAAAAAAAAATTTTGTCCTCCACGCCTCGATTACAACTGTGAGTGGAACTATTTTCATGATTATACTCTTTTCGAAGAAAATAGTATATTAAGTTTGTGCTGAAGTTTGTAACACATAGAAGGAAGCGTCTGAGACCCCCAAAAGTTACTGCCAGTATGCTTAGAAAAACAAAAATTGATCTAGCCATGTCCGTCTGTCTGTCTGTATGTATGCAAACTTGTCCCTCAGCTTATGAGCAATGCAACTTTGCACAGACACTTATTATTCAAAGGGACAGCACATTGGTCCGAGCCGGCCGGATCGGACCACTTTATCTTATAGGTGCCATACAACTCTAAGTCGGTTTTGGCCATAAATCCGATGTTTTCAAAGCTATCGCAATAAAACTTTTGCACAGATACCTATTATTCAAACATACATAACATTGATCGGAGCCGTCCGGATCGGATCACTATATCTTATAGCTGCCATACAACTGGAAGTCGGTTTTGGCCATAAATCCCATTTTTTCAAAGCTATCGCAATGAAACTTTGCACAGATACATATTATACAAACATACATCACATTGATCGGAGCCGGCCGGATCGGATCACTATATCTTAAAACTGCCTTACAACTTTAAATAAATTTAATAGTTCAATTCAAATTGATATCATATGATATCAATTTTTACAGATGAAAGTGCTGCAGTTAGCAGAGTGAAAATTGTCTAAAGGTTCGAAAAGAGTATAAAATCTTCGGCACGCCGAAGATAATCCTTTCCCACTTGCTTTAAATTTTTATAGTGGCTATACTCTCTACGTTGTAGAATATCGAGGGATTCAGTAAAAATAAGTATTGAGACTGACAGGGGTTGTGTGAACCTAGAGCAGCGAATCAGTTCGTGGTAATTTGTTGCGCAGGTTGTGCTCTTGGAAGACCATCAACTCTCTAACGGCGACATCTGGCTGGCGATGGTGCCACTTGGTTCGTAGCTGGAGCTCCAGGAAATAGTCCTTTGACCTTTCCCGCCAAAACTGTCGCTTCAGCGACGAGACAGCTTATCGACTTAAGCTGCTCCGGTTGCCGCTATGCTGGTTGAGCCGTCAGTGTGGCTTCCACCAGAAAGTGACATGGCGTCAGAGCATCGTGGTCGTTGGGGTCCCCACTGGCCTTCAATTGATCACGGATTCCACTACGGCCACATCGCAACTGCAGAAATGTGCAAGAGGGCATTGTGGGACACCTCGAGGGCCGATGAACCTTTGGAAAGCCAATTAAAATGTATTAGTGAACAAGTACGATAAGTCAAAAACAAGTTCACATGAACCGCTTTGAAGGGGAAATCGGTGACCTTCCCAAACATGTTTTACCGCAATTATGTAGCTAGAGTTTCCAAACTTTGAAGTTCTGGCCACCCTCTATAAAGATCTGTAAAAAACTTTGTTGTATCTCGCGCAGTTTTAGAGCTTAGAGTCGCCAAGCTCGGCAGGTAGATAATTGTGAAGCTCCCATAAGCCACGCTGACTAACGGCCTCGCCCATAATCTCGCTGTTCTTTCAAAGGTATCAGAATATTAAGCAATCGGTTACATCCGACTGCAACGTTCTTAGTTTTTTTTATTCCCTGAACCCATTAAAAATGGGTAAAAAGGGTATAATGGTTTTGTGCAAAAGTATGTAAAAGGCATAAGGAAGCATCTCCGACCATATAAATTATATATATTCTTGATCAGTATCAACAACCGAGTCGATCTAGCCATGTCCGTCTGTCTGTATGAACACGTAGATATCAGAGACTGTAAGAGCTAGAGACTTCATATTTGGAATATAAGTTCTTGAAGCTCCGGGACAGTACAAGTTTGTTTAATTTTATCGATAACTCGTCCCGTTCAAAAGTTATAGATAAATTCACATAAATTTCAGACCACTATTTTTTCACCATAACTTCAAAGTTATAAGAGCTAGAGCACCCAAATTGGGCATGTATAATCTCGAATATCATGCACATATTACAAATATTTCACTTTTTGGATACCACCTCCCGATCCCCCAAAAAAGTATTTTTGTTATTATGACCTTGATATTTGGTTTGGTCACACATTTTATAGCCAATGTTATGTCTTTAAAATTTCAGAAAGATCGGATCATATACACAGAAGGTCGGGCACTCCCGACGATCACTTTTAGTTGTTTTTTTTTGTGGCCGTTGTCGGTTACAACTGTGGGGTCGGACAATCTTCGGCGCGCCGAAGATTTTATACTCTTTTCGAACCTTTATTTAATTCGCACTCGACCAACTGCACCACCAAAAATTCATATTCCGAAAAAAATGGTTCTATCGCGTTCAATTTTTATACTCTGATACCGAAGGTACTCATAGTATATTGGTTTTGTCGGATGTCCGTCAGGCCGTCCGTCTGGCCGTCTGTCCGTCTGTCTATCTGGATGAACGCACGAATTTTCGAAATTATATTAGATACTCTTGAAATTTTTTGTGTTATGATT
>JAWNLL010000001.1:0-27969 GCA_035042425.1 Drosophila flavopinicola | reverse complement strand
CTGTAACCAGATGCTAGACCGGCGTAACAAAACAGCTTGCATAAAAATTTAGTGGTCTCATGAGTTGGCCTAAAGCGATATCGAGTGGGGGTCGAAAAAAAAATACTTACAATGATGAGCATTTATAGAGACATTGCTGCGACTTACCCTCCAGAAAGGTAATCAAGCTAAGGCTATAAGAAATTTAATTAAAACTGATGCAAAATGTTTCAGCAGATGAGCAATCTCAATGCAGTGGAATGTAATAGCTAATCGATTTTTTTGTGGAGACAAACTTAATAAATAATCATTTAAATGTTATTCATTTCCTGTCGTTTTCTGTATTTACAGCATTCTGAAATAATTGAATAATCGAATGTATATTTTTAATAGGTTCATAATATTGAAAATGACGTTGTTGAGGAAAATTCATTGGGCAGAAGTTTAAAGTTTTTTTAGGCAACATTCAATTCAAAATCGTTGTCCAAAAATATATTTTATTATAATCTATTTTCTTTTTGTAAACGATAAAAAAGTGAATACTCATATTAGCAGAGCTAACAAACAAGAGACTAATTCTGGAGTAACTTTAACTATAACTAATTTGTTTTAAGGGATGATGATTTTTCATTTAAATTGCATATTTAGTTTTTGTGATAAACGTGCAAACTCATAGAAAATATTTGAAGAGCCAGCAAATAAACGTATTCTCTGTTAGCTATTTGCAGCTTCAACTTTGTTGAGTACTAATTAAATAAAACGCTTAACAGTTGAACAACACAGATAGCATACCGACAAATAAAATTGAGTATATCACACAGAGAGCACAGTAATTTATATATGTACATGCATGCGCAAATCGATTCGCAACAGCACTTTTTTTTTTTCCCCCCCCCCCCCCCCCCCCTGTCGAACATTGGTCAACTTTAAAGTCCATACATGTTTTGTGTGTGTGGGTGTGTGTGTGTGTGTGTGTGTGTGTGTGTGTGTTTGTTTATGTAGGTATGCCTTTAATTTTTGCTGAACTCGAAGCCAAATCGACGCTTAACTTTTTAAGTGCCCACCACACAAATAGTAACCCAAGCGAACTGCAGACATACAAAGCGAAACTAAAGCATAAAGCTGCCAACAGAGCTGCCTGCCAGCTCCTCTGCTGCCAACTGTCGATAATTAGCTACAAAAGTTTTAACTTGGCTATTAACACGCATTTGCTGCATAATGGGCCTGTCTGGCATAGATTTTGTGCTCAGGCTTCGCTAGCCGGGCTTATGGCTTACCTTTCTGGCTTCGGCCACGTGGCGCATTAACTCAAATGCCTGGGCCATAAAGCAATGTCTTGGTGCTGGCCAAAAACTTTCCAACGACCCCCACCCTCTTGAACTTGATGGGCAACATTTTCAACAATTGGCACAACAATTGCCGCACACTTGACTGGCGCTGAGTGTTTCATAATTAAAGCTGAATAAAAAAGGCTCTAGTCGGGATTGCCCGACCAGCAGACGCTCATTGATTGTGCTTCCTTTAGCCTAAGCGTCATACTTTTCAATATTTATGCTTAAGTAACTTATGTGTATATGTCAGTCAAAGGTATAGCAGTTTTTATTACAAATTCTTACCATTTCTATTGGTTTAACTATTATGCTATATGAGAGTAAACCTATGTAGGTAGTTAGGGATTCTAGCCTTAGATTTTCCCTTTCATATAGCTTCTAAGATCAGCAGATGGATAATCATTGCTTGACATCGACTCTGCTGTTGATGCTTAGCCAGAATACATATACCCCTTGTGTCTGTCTACCTATTCCATTTGAAAAGCCTTATAATACCTTTTAAATGCTTACAGGGTGTACTAAAGCTGCAGCGAAGCCTTGAACTCATTTCGTGGCTGTGGCTGCATTGCGTGTGGCGGCTTTTGGCAGCATGGCCAAGTTGCAGCCACAATTGTTGCACGCACATTTCCAGTCAAGTGGAAAAATGGTTGGGGGCGTGGCCAGCCCCATATATACTTATATATATATATATATATATTTGAGCAGCAGGCGCCTGCACACAATTTCATTTCATATTTTCGCCTAGCGGCAACGGCTGGAGCTGAGCTGGGCCAGTTTTGCATGGCCTCTAATTACCTTTTTGGCTTGGCGTGCACGTCCAACTTTTTGGCCTGATAATTTCTTAATACTGAACTCGCTTGATTGCACTTCTGCCACAAGCAAGCTGCTTGTGCCGAGCATAGCCCAGCCGTGTCGAGCACTTTTTGAACTTGAACAGCTTCATTAGCCAGCTGATTTACGATTGATAACAGCAATTGCATATGATTCGCAAAGTTTTGCACTTAAACGATCTTGAGCAAGATGTCACAACCAATTAACTGCAATATACGTCTAAATTGAGAGAATAGTTAATGTTAGGCATGAAAGTCCTTTTCGAGATGAACACCTTTGGATCTTCATTAGTCCTGCACATAAAATCATTCGCTAGACATTGCTTGGATATATTCCGAATTTATAGTTAAAAATATTACTTAATATATTACCTTATCACCCAACAATGTTCATTTCCATTTCCACTTTAACTCTGAAGATGTCCTTCTACATGAAACGCATTTGTCAAGTAGCAAAGAGTCTTGTGAATTCTGCTTCTGGCGTTTAAATTACCAATTTTCTGCAAATTCTTTTCAAGGACTTACAAGGACCGTGTGCTCCTTGTCGAGGGGCAATGTCGCACTCGTTTTGTACTCGGCCAACTCGAGGCGGTCTGCATTGGGCCACTTTTGTCGCACATGTCAATTGGACTGCTGCAGACATAAATCAATAGCTCTCGAATGGCAAATGCTGAAGAACCACAACATGTCAGCCTTAAAAATGAGCCGCTGCAGCTGCTTCCGTTGCCCATTAAGGCAAGTGTCCGTTTTGTCAGCAGCCCGAATCCGCCAGGGCCGGCGAAATAAGTAATTGCATTAAAGCCAGAAAAATTGCAGGTAGTTAAACTGGCAACTGGCAACTGCCAACTGCCAGCTGCCAGCCACGGCCGGCTGCGACTGTCGTGTCTAATTGAATTTTTCATCGCCTCGCTCATTTATTAATCCGATTTCAATCGACTTGCAGGTCCCAGGTGTAGCATTGCGTTTCCCACCGAATTAATGACATTCATTAGCCGCATTTAGATAGCCATCATTGAAAACTGAAAACGTAAATGAAAACAAAAGTCTTTAACAGCTGTCAGTTTGTATTTCAGGATGAAATTGTTGCCTAAAGGATTGCCAAGCATTCAAAATTGATCAAAAATATATATAACACATAAAAATTGCATTTATGCCAACTATTTCTTATTTGCTTAGTAAATAAACATTTATTATTATTTTAATTATTTATTAGCTTGCTTACAACAATATTTTTGAATATGTAAATAAAAAATTTCGAACTATCCTTACTATATAGAGTAAAATAATAATTCTAAAGTAACTAAATAAATAGATTTATGTAACTTACAATTAATTTCTTATGCTAAATGAATAAGTTTATTGTACTTAAGCTATAAAGAAATACATCATCTATCTATCATCAAAATATCCATGAAATGTAGCTTAAAAATTAAATAGAAAATATAAAAGAATAAAAGAATTTATTTATTTCATTAAGTGAACAGTCTGATTAGAAATAAAATAAAAGTAAACTTGGCTTTAACATATTTCAGAACACTTCACATATTAGAGATTTAGTGTACCTTCTTGTACTGTACAACTGATTAAATATGACAGAGAAACATCTACAAAAGAATACGTATATTTAACCTTTTGGCATATTCGGGCCATTGTTTCTCGTCTACAAATTGGGTCAAATATTTGGGCTTGGATTTTTTTGGTTTCGCCTGCCTTTTAATTAGCATGTTTATTTGACTTTGTCTGTGCGAGTGAGAGCGCAAATTTAGTTTGCAGAGTCTGAGGCGCAGACTGCCACAGGCGCACGAGGCGTATGTGTAATTTTTGTTTTGTGTACATGTGTGTGCCAAACTGCTTGTGAGTGGAGTGTTGATTAAACAAATTGCAAATGAGTTCGGGCCTTTTTTGTTGTTGTTAATGTTGCTGTGGCTGCTGCTGAGCTGCTGTGTTGGACTAAATAAATAAACAAAGCTTTTGGGTAAGACTTGCACTTGAATAAACTCTTATAAAACTAAATAAATACTCGCACACAAAAGAGAACTGTAGTTATATGCACAAATAAAAAGCAAATGCTGACAGTAGCCGTGTGCCTTCATCTCCATCTCTATCTGTCTCTGTCTCAGTAGTTGTGTGTATGTGCAAATGACAGTGAGTTATTTAAGAAATGCAATTTCAATTAAATATGCAAAATACTCAAAGTCTAATTTAGACAGCCACCCGTTTGCCTGGCATTTCCTCGCAACTGCCATTTTGTTGTAAAAACTAGCAGCTACAGTGCGCAGATACTTAAATATTTATATGAAGAGCAGTAGCAACAGCAACAGCAACAGCAACAACAACTGCAACAAAAGTTTGTAATCAACAATTTGCATATTTGCTTTGGCAATGGCAAAACCTCTGCCGCTTTCACCTCTCGCGAACTGTATTTGAGTATTTTTTTCTTGTTGTACTTGAATGCTTTAGACGATAAAGGGCAAAGAGGTATATATTTGTATACCCTGCATCGATAGCATGGCTAACTGGCATAAGAAGGCAACTCGTACAATATAAATTTAGCATGTAAGTTCTTATTACGTTTGCCTCTGATCAAGGAGACTTAATAACTTAAATGCTTTGATTTACTAATTTAAATAACAATGAAAGCACAAGTTTGCCTATTACTAAAATGCGTAGCAATAAAGATGCTTATTAAATTTCGAGGCATTTTAAGGATACAACTATTTTGTTAAGTTCATTCAACGAAAGTTCGAAGAATGTCGAAAAATGGCGGCGTTTGCAATTTAAAAAGGTTTTTTCAGTGCCAATGCAATTTGCAAGCGCAATTTGTTGTGGCTATCCCATACAGTAAAAGAAGAAGTAAAGAAGTTAAAAAATAAAAAGCGTGGTGTATTATTGGTTTCTCTTATGCCGGTAAAAAGTGTCAATAAAAATAGTTCAATTAAGAATTTCATAAAACAGTCAAACATGCTGCTAATTAGCAAATTTGTGCGATTTTTTTCATTGGTGAATAAAGTGAAAAGTGACAATGGAATTTGTTGTTGCTATTTCGATTGCGAAGAGAAGCAAATCAGAAATAATAAAAGGGATAGAGCTGTTTACGTTGTTGCATCCTGTATACGGTGAGCACATTATGTTAAATTTAAATTAAATATAATGCTCTATTTTGCTTACACACACACACACACACACACACACATTGCGTTTAGGTTCCTGTCAATATTGGCAAATATCTAATGGGAAACTTATTTTTCTATATATATTTGTAAATATATTTGACATTTTGGATTAGCTATCCCCGCACAGGGGCTGGGTTAAGGGTATCTCCTAATCGGACATACCCGACTAGAACACTTTCAGTTGCATAGCTTTGTAATACAAAGTACTCATTAAAATTGTATAAAAATAGTATTCTGAAGATGTAACTAGCAAAAATGCATTAAGTAATTTAATTTTAATTTGCAGATATTGCAGATATAAGTAACTATAAGTTAATGTTTGGGCTTGCTAAAGGGTGTCTCTTAGTCGGGTACAGTCAAGTTGAGGATTTCAACTGGTTGTTCGTTGTTTTATTTAGTTATATTTATTTTTTAGCTGTTGTTTCGGTGTTGTTGTTGCACTCTTCCCAGTTGTTGTTTGGCTGCTTTTTGCAGGCTTTTAAGCATTTGGCAAGCATGAAACTTACTTCATTTGCGATTATGTGATTTTACGCTCTAATAACTTTAACCAGAGCTCTTGCCGCACATGCAAATAATAATAATAATAATAATCACAGAATGAGTTAAATTCATAAAAAAAACAAGCCATTCATTTGCCAAGTATTATTTGACATATCTACTGAGTAAACTGCCCAGAGCTTTGAGCTTAAAGTAGTTGGTTGCAGTAAAAGCCAGCTCTTGTGGGCGTGGTCACGCACTTGACACACGTTTGGACCGCTAAGCACTGGCCATGGCTATAACCATAGCAACTGGCCAATGCTGTTCATTCAGTGGCTATTTAGCGTTTGTTGACTGGATAATTATGTGGTGCGTGCGTGATTTATGAGCGGACAGCGGCCAGCGGCCACCAGCGACTCCTACTTGCCAGCCAGGATTAAGGTGAAAAGACAGGAATTTTGGTGGGCTGCATGTGCTGCAAATAAATTGACTGTCTGTGTGTGGAGGCGAACGCTAAGCAAACAAGGCGGCCCCCACAAGGCTGGCGCTAAATAAGCCGACTTGTATAGGTGCAAATGTGCCACATGTGTGTCTGTGTGTGTGTGAATGTGTGTATGTGGTGTGGTGTGAGTGTGCGTGTGCAATATTCAATATTGCAGACACAACAGTACAGCCTGGGCCTCAGTTCGTCCTGTGCGCGCGTGCCTTGAAATTAAATGTCGTTACAAGTAGGCATTTATATACAATGCAAGACAACGCCCTCGCAAACACACACAAACACACACACACACATACACACACACACATACACACCATCTATTCAATACGTATGTGGCGCATATTCATTTACCCAGTCGATTGTCGACAGTCAGCAAGTCAGGAACAGATCTCAGGACTCGGGTCTCAGGACTCAGGTCCCAGGACTCAGGCTCAGCGTCTCAGTCGCAGTCGCATTTGTTTGTTTGTGACGTTTGTCTTTTGCCACACACAAAACAAATATTGAAAAAGATATATAACGCAAGCCCAATAAGACAGCAGAAGAACACTAGAAGTACACAAGATGGGCAAAAAACTGCTGAAGCTGCCACAACGAGCCTATTCGATGAACTTAGCACAACCGATTCTTGATTTTGTGCGTTTAACTTGCAACAGAATAAAAATGAGATAATTATTGATGCATGCCTTAAAGATGCGAAGCAAATATTTTGTCTTGAGTCTTGGAAATATTTGAAACGTGCTCGCAGTGCCACTCTCCAGACTTTACTTCTTTATTAAGCACAACCCAATTACGTTTTGCAAACTCACACACAGCCACACACATACACAATCATACATATACACACAAAAGACGCAATACTAATCTAATTATTCTCTCAATTATAAATCCACCCCATCGTGCCCCTCTATACTTATCATTCTGTGGCTAAACGCTCCAGAGCATCAAGTATTGTTTTTGGCTATATATTTGCTGCTGCGTGTGTGTGTGTGTGTGTGTGTGAGTAGTTACAGACATTGGAATTGCAAACAGGCAGCAGGCAGCGTCATTACAAACTGAACTGTAAACGTTTACAATCGATGGCAAAGCAAATCATTGTCATTACGTGGGCGTAACCGCACGCACACCCAATAAACACACACACAGTGCAAAAGAGAGACAGAGAGAGAGCGACAGAGAGATAGAGAGAAGAATAGCGAACATGTCTAAAGCAATTTCCGCACAAGTTTGTGGGCTCTGCAGTAAGTTAGTATTTAGTACTTTAGGATTGGGCAGCGTGTACTGCAATGTAATGAGCTTTAATCATAATTGATTTACTGTTTATGCCTGCATCGTGCTGCTGTCATCATTGCTATTCGAGCGTAGCCCCCAATTCTAGTTCCAGCTCCAGTTCCAATACCAATACCACTAGCAATATCCATCACTTGAACCGCAAAACCGATTTATGCGCTGCAATAAACTGCGCCAGACAAATTATGCCAGCGCGCCTGAGTTCATTTTTCAAAAACCACCAAAAACAAGAGACAGAGAGAGAGCAGAAAAGAAAACTACGCAAAAGAGCAGCGAAACTTGTGCCGCTTTGCAACTCAACACTCGGCTATTGACTTATAGCCATGGCTGGCAGTCAGCAAAGAACAAATGGCCGCGCACAAAGCCAAAAAGTTTCCTTTCCTGTGGAGTAGGCCACGTCGAGTAATGCGAGAATATGCAAATATTTTCAACAGCACCAAAAACTTTTTGCAATCGCAAGTTATTCGAGTCTGTTGCCACTTGTCGTCCTCTGCACTTAACAACAGTTTAAAATCAATTGCATTATTGATATGTCCTAGATGAACTTGCCACGATTTGCCAATACATAAGTGAAGCCTTTCATGAAGTTGCCTTTGATTGAGAGTGGCAACGAAAAACCGACTTACTCAATACTGAAAAGGAAAGCTGAGGGGAGCTGAGAATCGGAGCGAGTAGCGTGCTGAGAAGTTCAGCTAAAGGCGCTGGGAAAGGAGAAACTCATGGAAAAGCGCATTAACAAGTGGAGAGCGAAGCGAGAGTTTGTTGTGAAAACGATGCGAATGAAAAGCCTCTGAAATCCGGTTTAAACAAGATAGAGTGCTTTTTGAGATACCCTGATCCCATTCATAGTTACTTTAAAATTAAGTCAAGTATCTTTTTACATCTGTATGCTATTCGAGATTATATGTACATAACAAATTTGAAGTCATAGCTCCTCAACTTTCAAGTGATGCACAAAAATCCCGAAATTAATCGACACCTTTTAGATGGGACGAGTTATCGATAAAATGAAACAAACTTGAGTAGTTTTTCAAATTATTTTTGATACGCCAACCAAAAGCAAAAGAAAGATACAATTTCAATAAAATGAAGCCAGTTTGGAGCAAAATGGCAAAATGTGTGGAATGAAAGCGAGAAATAGAGATGGATAAGTGAAGCGGGAAAAGCGGCAAGTGGCGAAAATCGCAGCTCGAAGCGAACATAAACTGAGAAACAAGAAACAAACTTCGAAAAAGAGTATCGTATGTGTGAAATAAAATGAACTTGCCAACTTTGCACATAGTAATTTCTACCTGAATGCAGAATGTAAAAAACTCTTTATAGATTGTGATTAATTATTTTGATAGACATGGACACTAAAAGACAAATTTCGAGCTTGAATATTTGAATGTTGTGTGCCATGTGTGTGTGTGTGTGTGTGTGTGTGTGTGTGTGTGTAGTTGAGCAAAAGGCAAGCAATTTATTTGTCAGCTGCAGATTCACTGATTGGCCATTTAGTTATGCGACGTCATAAAGATAAGCAACTTGGTTGGCTTTGGCTTTGGCTTGGTCTGTCATTCATTAGCACTGGGCAAGCATTTAGCTGTCAGCTGTCCTGTCCTGTCCTGCCGACTGCCGACTGTCGACTGTCCCGTGCAGTGAGATGTCCTTCGCTTAGTTAGAGCAGTATGCAAATTTCGGCAGCCAGAGCTTTTGCTGCACTTCACTAGCTTGAAGGCTCGCTCTTACAATCTTGCTGCGTTTAAGTCTTGTGCTTTGGCTTTGGCATTGTTTGTTTAATAAATTTGCCCGAGCAAAGACAATTTCAAATTCTTACAGCAATTGGCAAACAGCAGCCACAGCCACAGCCACAGCCATAGCCTGAGGCCCCTGGCCAACTGTAGTAACCGTAGTGGTAGTAACCGTAGTAATAGCAACAGTAACATCACCAGCTAAGAGATCCGGTAGCGCTGCTGCGAGGACAAAGGAAACCAATTAACAGGCGCCATTGTTTCATTTGGTAATTCAACTAAATTGCATGGCGTCGACTTCGTCCTCGTCGTCATCCTTGTTGCATTTGCCAGCTGCAGTTGCAGTTGCAGTTGCTGTTGCTGTTGCTGTTGCAGTCCATAAGCAAATCTGCAGCAGCAGCTGCAGCTCCCTGGAGTTCAGGAGTTGAGCTGCTTTATTGCCACAAAGTGTGCTCAAGGAACATGGTGGAGCAAGAGGCAGAGGCAGAGAATACCATTTGCAGTAAGCTGTGGGTGTTTCGTGATAGGAGCTTACACCTGAGCAGCAGGTTGGAGAACCACTTGCTAGCTGAATGTCCAGTTGGCCAAAAGGAAATAAAAACGTATACAGCATAATACACAATAGTATTTTGTAGTTTTTCGTTAAGGACAAGTGGAAAACGAAATAGTAAACCTCAAATGACAGTTGCACAAGTGATTTGTTCACATCATTTACAAAACGTTTATAACTGTGTGTAAAACTTCTTCTCTTGCTGTCCAGCTGTCTCTTACCAAATTCCAAAATATTTCTACAGTCCCTTACAAAGTCGGAAATAGCTTCCACTAGATTCTGACGATTCCAAAGTTTACATCTGCATTTGAATAGAATGCGTAAATAAAATAGATCAAGCTTACAACCCGAAGCAGTGTCGTTGTAACCTTATGACAGTAGAAGTTGAGTAAATTTTCGATTCCCTACTGAATGATAACTTAAAAGTAGTACTTCTTTTGTTGGAAACACACAACTGACAAATTGGCAGACAATGAACGATTTATGGCTGAGAATTAATTGCAATTTATTATTTAATTTCTTAAGTGACAAAAACAATTAAGCTTTATAAATATATTTTCATATAAATTAATGATAACAAGAATATATATGTATGTGTATGTGTATAGCAAACCATTTAAGCTACTTCCGAGAAACTATTTGAACTTTGCTGCTATTATTGTTATATTGTTGTTGTTTAGTTGTTAAGACAAGCTTCATCCTGTGTTCAGTTTATCCCCAAGACAAACTCATCTTTGTATAAAGTCTTTCATGCTAAAACTTGGACTTATAATTAAATAGGTTTCAGACAATATAATCGCTGCCTATTCTACCTTACAGCATTCTTGGTAAAGTTAGAAGCATCTAACTACAGTCATGAATGTTATAGTAAATATACAATTTGAATTATATTATTTGCCAATTCAGTTGTGATTTGGAAATATAACCATATCTTATTACTTGTCCTGCAATTTATTGCCTTTACTTAAAACTGACACGAAATTTGACATTTTTTGCTGCTGATTGCGTTGTGCGTTGTAGCTCTTCATATTTTTGCAAGAAATTTGTCATAAAACAGAAGAATTTTTTAATAAAAACTTACCACATCCACACACAACTCAAGTCTTTGACAAGTTTTCTCACACAACCGCAGAGTGATTTTGTGTACTTGTTTGGCTGCCAACCTGCCTTCCCTACTCTTGTTGAGGGTAATATAATTTTGTCAGAACACCTCCGACCTCATAAGGTATATACATACACATATTGTCTTCATATTTGCTATACAAGCCAATCTATCAGTATTGTGGATATTTTAATATAATTCATTCTATGTCATATAGCTACCTTGACATCTCCATCCAACTCTCTAATTACTTGTAATATATAAATACTTATACCTATATCAGCTATATCAATATCAAATACTCCAGGGAACATCACCTTACCATATCATTTAGGAATATTTGCATAATGAATTATTTATAATTATACATAAATTTGTATTTGAGCAGTTAGAATTCGGTCTGCAAGAGTATGCCATCTTCGGCCCACCTAGGACAACATATCTTTCATGTTTTTATTTTGTTTTTTGTTTTTTGTAGCCTTCTTTAGTGCCTACCACATGCAGCAAAGTCAAAGTTTTCAATCACATGTCAAGCGTTGAGTTGACTCGGGTGCGAGGCACGTCGCCTGTTGGCTTTTTCGACACTTGTCGCACATGGCTCATAAATGTAGAAACAGCCTCTACCCTCTACCCTCTCCCACTCTCCCTCGCCTCTCCACTCACCTCCCATCTCCAACTCCATCTACATCTCAGACTCTCCAGAAGCCACAGCCCGAAAAACCTTTGCCTGCCACAATTTATGTTTCAAGGCAGAACGAAATTCAGTTAGGAGTTTCAAGTTTGCAACTGGAAAGTGTCGAGTACGGTTATTTTGGCTAGCTAAAACTATTATTGTGGTTATGGCCTTAAACATTTGCTTAGCATGTGATTAATTGTGTGGGCAACGAAAACAGCTGCCTGAATAATTAAAATTTTGGCCAGAAATCACAAACACGCTCACAAAATCTGTTTTGTTTGCCTTTTGTGCTGGAAAATCAACAACAATAGCCCAAAAAGGAGCTTGGTCGAAATCATCATTAAAATTTGGGCAAATTAGTGTTGAAATAAAACCATTTTTAGCCCATTTGGTTTTCGTAATGTGAATATAGAGTTTTTTGGGTCATTTTACGGTTCAGCAAATAGCAATGAAAATAAATGCCAGCGCTATCCAAATTCAATTTACAACCCATTCGATTTTCATCAAATAACCTTTTTTTTTGCTTTTGATTGCGGTGTGAAAATGTTTATGCTTATTCTCCGGTAACTCATTTCATTTTAATAACAATTAATAGGGTATACACAAATAAATAAAAACGCTTAGCTCGATTGTATGATGATCTCCAGACATAAGATAGAAACCAAACATTAATTATGTCTTTTTTATACTCTACGAAAAAATAGTAGATTTACTTTAAGCTGAAGCGTGTAATACATAGAAGCAAGCGCCGGAGAGCCTCAAAAGATACCTCCAGTATGCTTAGGATGACAAAACAAATTCATATGGCCATGTCCGTCTGTCTGTCTGTATGTATGGAAAGTAGTTCCACAAAAAAAAATTTAAGAAATTAAACTTTCAAAAATTGATAAAATTTAAATGTAGAATACAAGTAGAGCAAAACCCACGAACAAATTGGCCTGGAAGTTTAAAAATGGTTCAGTTTTGGCAAAGCTATGACAGTTTAAAATTTTCAAAGGCACCCACAATCGATTAAAAATAAAATGTCAGTATTCTATTTTTTGAAAAAAATTCTACATCCCCAAAATTTACCTCCACAATATAAGCTAGTAAAACCTATCCATAGACTAGAAAAGAGTATAGAATCTTCGGCACGCCGAAGATAATCCTTCCCCACTTGTTTTGTATTAAATCAGTTCGATTTCCTCCATCCATCTTGCTTATCAGATTCGCATTGTGAACATATAAGCAATTAATAGGATACACTCGTGAGCCCTGCTATACCCATTTTTATAGTTACAGGGTATAAGCGTGTGCTTTTGCTAACATAACATTTGATTTTCGGAGTCAATGGATTGCATTCGGAATTTATTATCTGCTAAACTGATTGCTGTTTCGATTGTCGAGCAATGAGCTGGGGACTTGTAATAGGCTGCCATCAGTTGTGTAATTAAAGTACAGCCCTTGAAATATGTTGAAGCCAGGCTAAATATTGGCCAATTGCTGTGTGTGTCGTAAGTTAATACAAAGCAAATAAAGAGGTAGCTGCAGGTTGTGTCACTGTTTGAAGGATTTCAATGTTGTTGTGCTCTGTTTACCTTGGTCAGTTAGTGACTGTTGTTCTGTCGGCAGTTGGGCAAATATGGTAGGCATAAACATTAGTTAGGCACTCTCGGTTTTGAGCCAGAGAGAAATGTGCAGCAAGACAATTTGGGAGCCATCAATGCATAAACCAACAATTACAGCCCAAACATAGTTGACCGCCTGTCTGCGTACACACACACACACGCACACACACACAGACACACAGACGAAGAGTATCCTGAAATATCCTGGTCCTGCTTGTGGTTATCTAAGTAAGTTAATATGCCATTTGAATGTTGTGCTTTGTTTTGTCTGCTCTCAAGCCCGCAAACCGTCTTGCAAAACAATGAATTTTAATTAATTAAAGTTGATTTGGTTCGTGTCTCCACTTGCCACATATAATGCCAAATATTGATATACTTTTCTGTGCCAATATGATCCCAACGGGTTATTCCTGTAAATGTTGTTGTTAACAAAGGCAAAGTCAAATGATTATTAGTCAGCGGTCAGGCAAATTTTGATGTTGTTTCAATCTGTGCGTATTGATTAGAGCTCTCGGTGTATGCATACTTATGTGGGGCACTGTGGCTGTTTGTCCTATATCCTGTGTGTCCGAAGTGTTGCTTCAACATGCAGTTATTTGTAATAGCTGATACTGTTTTTGCTAAGTATACAGCGTTTTTGATGGATTGCTATGAAATCAATTTCGATCAAATTTGATTTGCAATAATTGGCCAGTATTAATTTAAAGCTATTGAATTCTATTGTGAAATGTTTTTCCTTCTCTATATTTGCAGTTATTATCTAGCCTCCATTCTACTCGCATTTAACTGATGTTATTTGCAATGTTCTACAATTTGTATTCAATTAAATTACAGCCCAATGTTCAGTCCATACTTTCTATACTTTACTTTAAATTGGCTCGTAAAGGATTCAGCCTTTGTAAAATTATTTCACTTAGGTATGAGTCAACAATGTTCAATGTCCATTAACAGAACTATGCTAAAGTGTAACTAATTCACATTTAATATTCTTTTGTTCAGAAATTGCTCTTTGAATTTGTTCTACATTGAATTTCGGAAATACAATTGCTGTTCAAAATACATGCTAGAATTCTACACTTAAATGCAACATGAATTTAACCTGATTGTTCCTACGCAAACTGTGTGAATCATTAGTCCAATGTTTCCTCTTCTCAAAAAGAGACTTCAAGTTTTTCACGGAAAACTTACAAATTAAATACGAAAATATATTTATATATTTAATACTTTTGTCATAAATATATTTACAAAAACACTTGCAGCTATCCTTCTTTTTTACCTGTAACTCTTAAAAAATGGTCAACTTAAGACAACGTATGCATTTTGATTGATATGCGAATTGTATAGTAGTAACAACTCGTCCGGCTTGGTGTCTTCCAAATGCCTGCTATTTATTATGTGTAGGTGCTTTTAACACACATCTTTTGCCTACTTTGAAGCGACACTCACTCGAGCGAAGTTTGTTCGTGCTCATATTTGTTGGTTTACGACAAGCACTCAATGGCCAAAGTTCAAGTGAAAAGTTGCCAAGCTACCATAGATGTAAGTTCGGGTTGCCAGAATTGACCCTATACCATATTGGCACGCCGAGAAACTGAAACTGAAAAATGTTGCCAGTAGGTGGACGGAATTTGAGCATCTGTGCCGAAATGTTTTAAGTTGAGTGTGTGTGTTAACATTGTTGTTGCCTATCCCACACAAACAAACACTCTCACACATACTGGCATAATCTAACATTGGCCCGCTTCTGTCTAGCTGCCAGCCAAGAGCCAGAGCCAAGAGCTAACAGCCAACAGCCAACAGCCACAGCGCACAGGTAACAACTGGGGGCCAAGGCATCATCATAAACGTTTATTACGCCCATAAATAGGTGAGAAATTACCGTTTGTTTGGGCCAGTAAGCAGCTTACCGGCAATATTGTTGCCCACGTCTTGGTATTTGTGCTGCTTCTTGTTCATCTCCTCTGGCTCCATCTTCTGCTTGATTATTTCTTGCGGTTCTCTTGTTTGGCAGGTCAAATGTGAGACGCTTGAATGTGCCAAGTGCTGTTCGCCAAATAGTTTTTACCACAGCCACAGAATTGGCAACTTTGTTGTTGGTCCTCTTTGCTCATTGCGTTTACCCTCTTACGCAATTTTTCGAAAATATTTGCAATTAAAATTTGCTTTTACTCCAACACGGCCAACAAAGTTGCGTTGGGCAACGGCAACGGCAAAGGCAAAGGTAACGGCAACGGCAGCTCAGGCAAATTAATTGAATTTTCCTCAACAAAAGCAACACGGGAATCCGTTTGGAAGGTTTGCGCAACTGAAGCGTGCAATGATTATGAAATTAATGAGGCGATGACGACTTCAAAGTAACATTCCGGATTAAGGCGCCTGTCTAACACCAATCCGGGCAGCAAAATGTTGAATCCCGCAAAGTATTTCGAAAGCTCACACATCAAACTACTGATGTCTAATGAGAGTCTTTCCTATTATCCTAGACAATATCATTGCCATTTGGTATGGATAAAACATTTGTATAAATTACCATTTTCCTAAGTTAAATTCATAAACTGCATACAAATGCTGGATATATTTGAATGTAATTTCCAAACTGGCTTCAACTATTGCCAAATCCAACTCAGTTGTGACTTTGAGTGAAGTCTCTGGCCTCGACTCATTTAATTAGGCGAGTTCCTTCTACTTATTTCGCTAATGAACTAATTTAATGTGGGCTAATATAAATAAGCACATTAGTCGACTGTCAACACTTTCCCGCTGAGGCGTTTCATAAAAATTTATCAAAGTGCGTGCGTATTTTTGCCTTTTTTCTGCTTCGTTCCTGGACACATTTCGCGGCACATTTGCAGCGAGCATAGATTTTTCACACTAGTGGATTAGGAGCGTACTCAGGAATGGCTTGGGGTTGGCGGAAGGGGGAAGGGGGCAAAGGGAAGGGGGCGTGACAACTTGACAAATGCTCGGTAATTTGTTGCGACGTAAATTTGAATGGAAGCGCCTTGATTGCCACTTGAGACATTTGTGAGGCAACAGCTGCCAGCGAAAGAGAAGTTTTTCTCTATCTTTCACACACACACACACACTCTCTCCCTCTCACTCTCACTCTCACTCTCTGGTCTTGCTCTGTCACTGTCGCCGGCTTCTGGGCTGTTTCGGCCGTTCCGCCTGGCTTCTCTTAGCTACTTACTCAATTTTCCAACCACGCCGGAAATGCAAATTATAATGATATATTGGCTGTGAAAAAAAGAAACGCGACAGCTTCTACTGAAAAAGGAGAGCGGCAACAATTTTACCGTCTTCCTAATGGCGGAGCTGACTACTAGACACTAGAGATGGATGGGTCGGATATAGTATGGGCCATCCTGATGAAAGTCAAACAGAGATGGTAGAGCCAGT
The DNA here is from genome assembly GCA_035042425.1 of Drosophila flavopinicola. NCBI lineage: Eukaryota > Metazoa > Arthropoda > Insecta > Diptera > Drosophilidae > Drosophila > Drosophila flavopinicola. The sequence goes on along the minus strand of JAWNLL010000001.1, from coordinate 11,329 downwards.
AGCGTCTAATAATGAAGCAAACAAAGATTGGCGCTTGAGGAATAAAGACAGTGAAAGGAATAAAGAGTTTTTACATATGAAGATTATGTGTGAGCTGTTACAACAAAATATGTATAACTAAATATTGGATATAAAAAAATTATGATAAAGATCTTGATCACAAATGATCTTGTTAGGGTATCTGCTGGTTTCCATTGCAGAGCCTTTACACTTCTCGCTTATTGCTTTTGTTTCAGTTGCTGGCGTCGTGGCTTAGGATTACCGCTAACGGTAATAAATAGACCTGCCACGCGTGTGTAATTTAGAGGGGGACTCAGGCGCCAGGCGCCAGGCGCCAGGAACCAGGAGCCAAGGACGCGCAGATTGGGAATGGGGATGAGAATGAGACTACACGCGACCGTTGACAGTAATGAAATTATGACATTGCTAATAACAGAGTATTCCGACGAGCTGCAGCTTAAAGATGTCTTCTCGTGCTCCTGCTCCTGCTGCTGCTGCTGCTCCTGCTGCTGCTCCGCCTGGTCTAAAGTCCTAAAATATGATTAGCTGGCATTTAGCTTGTCCTGTGCGCGAAAATAACCCTTTTTAAGGGCAGCCGACAAGCGAATTTTTCGCGTCTGTTGTTGTAATTTATTTTAATTAAACTTTGCGCTGATGAAATGCCGTTGATTAGACATGAAAGACGTGCGCACACAAAGCACCCACTGGAGACAGAGCGAAAAAGAAAAGTATTAATACAATGGAAAAGAGAGAAGTGGGCGGGCTGCCACGATGAAGAAAACGAGAAAATTGTCTACACCCTGCAATAAGTAAATGCACTTGCTTTCCATTTATTATTGCTTTGACAGAAAATCAACAAATACACCAAGCAAATCTCAAAACGAAGGAGATCAAGTAAGTGTAACTAAGATAAGGACCCCTGTCGGAGATTCGTATTGAAAATGCTATTGTGCACTAATTAATCAGATTTGAGATAAAACATTTGCTTATCGATCTTAGTACAACTATTGGATATAGTTGACCCACCCATTAGGTAGGTACATATGTACAGCATTTACTCTGCGAATTGCATTCATATATCTACAGATGTTTACTCATTGCAATTGATTAGCGCTCATCTTAGTAAATCGGTGCATTCTTGTTGACACATCTTTGGCTATAACATTTATATATATGTGTGTTGACAATATATCCATCAATTGGCCAAATACAAGCGGCCTCATCATCAGCTGATGTTTGTGTTGATGACAACAACGAAGCAGATGATGATAGTGATGCACATGATGATGATGATGCTGCAAGCGGAGCAGCTTTGTTTGAAGTGGCAGCTTCCTCGCCAGCGCGCTGAGTTCTAAAATAAATCACTGGGGGGCATTTTCTTTAGCTGCATCTGGTTACAGTAGTCGCTCGCTAATTGAACCGCTCACTTAAATGCAGAGAAAATGCAAAGTGCGTTAGGACGAGTGAACAATATCGGCTGCAGCTCCTACAGCGTGTCATTTCAAAACAGATCATTCAAGAAATTGATCAAACAATGCTTTTATCAGCATGATGTCATAATTCGAGCGACCACTGTGCTGGTAACTGCCTGCTGTCTGCTGCCAGCTTCAGCTCGTCGTTGTCTTCAGCAACGTCTTCTCCGACGTCCTTGCTCATGTCCTTTGCTATTATTTCGCTTGACATTGCGCTTGTCTTTCATGATGTTGCAAGGAGGCGTCGCCATGCATTTGTGTTAGTGCGCGCATAAAACAGCTGCCTCACACTGCCTGCAGCGTGGCTTCAGTCGCTGCTCTAAACCGACATTGAGTTACATGCAACAAACGTATTTTGACAAGTGAACATGCACCAGGCCAAGCCAAAATCCGAGCTGAAACTGAAGCTAAAGCTGCAACTGCAGCTGCAACTGCAACTGGAGCCCGAGCTGGAGTTGGCGTTGGAGTTGAAGTCATACAATATGCGGACTGGCAGCTTCTTTCATGTCCAACATGACAACACGGAGAGTTATGAACCCACTTGCCATATGCGATTGTCTGTCCCCATCACACATTATTTGGGGGAGTTGCTTGAGTTGGGTTATGTATGGAGATAAGTAACTGCTAGCATATCGTGTGGTGGTTAGGCTACTGCTTGAAGGTCCGCCCCCGCAGAACTTAAGCAAGTACAAGAACAAGCACAAAATACAGCAAATCAATTGGACAGTTATCAGTTTATTTCCATTGAGTTCATCCCACAACTCAGTCTTCTCAAATCAAGGAATAAATTCGTGCAAGCTTAAAGCAAATTTCTAGAAATGTGAATGCAGATTTGATATTATTGAAAATTTAGTTTTTCATAGACGAGAGTTTTGATAACGCGGTAGTCTCTAGATACCTTATGGACACTGACAGTATAATGCTCCTAACATATCTCGAAACTAAAAAACATTAACATCGAAGGAAATATCTGAAATTGAAAGCAACATTTTCCTTGCAGTATTGAATAACATGAAAATAGAAAAGGAAGAAAATAAAGACGTTAAGTAAGTTAATAAGAGATGGAGAGGTTGAGGATGAAACAGAGAGAGAGAGAGAGAGAGAGAGAGAGAGAGAGAGAGAGAGAGAAAGGGAGAGAAGTAACAGTAAAACAATTTAAATTTGTTTTTGATAGAGACCTTAAACTAACAAAAACTTACAAAATAAAATCACTTCTCAAATTTAAGACTTTAATTTTCCAAAAGTGAGCCGACTAGCACATATATTCTCATTACAAAGTCTTTATATTCACAAGCATCCCTACACAAATATGTCGTTTGTTTCAAGGAATCCTCATAGACCTTGTCCTGTGCTTAGTCGTTGACAAACTACAAATTATGTACGCCCTGACTGAGTGTTCGAGTGAATTGTACACGTAGTATTTTGCATATTGCAGCAATATTAATGCTCTTCGCTTTGCCACAACAGTTGAGATCATTAATCTTTCTTAGCAGCAGCAGACCAAGGCCAAGGTCCTGGACTTGTCAGGATAGTCGATGCGGCTAGAACGTGCTCGCAATTGCTTAGGCGCCACGATTCGCAGTAGATTCCAGAAATTCCTCCAATGTTGTCACCTGTAAAAACAATGAGGAAAATAAATATAAAATAAAATCATGGCAATGATTAGCAGTGGGGCTAACCGCTGTCCAGCTATGGCCAATTGTCATCGTGGACAACTTTCTTTGCCTCTGGCTATGATAAATGGCAACAGGGTGCACTCTGACATCAGCTTGAGGTCAGTTATTGTATATATATATATATATGTATGTATAGTATCTGGCACATAAGTTATTTGCTTTGATTGATTGAGTATGGTCTTTGACAAATTTGTTTGATTTGTTGTGCAACTTTAAAGCTATTCATCTCTGTACAATATCAAAATGTTGTCTAGTATAACAAGTAAGACTGAGACCCTGTATAAAAATATACATATGGTGCTGTATACGCGATATTTATATGCTTATTATTTGCCGAAAATAAAACAACCGGCCAGAAGTTGAAGGAAGTCTGAACATTTAATTACACAATTATTTATTATATTATAAAATATAAAATTTTAATTAAAAAAAGGTGGAGTTTTGACGCGGATTCGCGGATTCAATAATACTAATACTTAACAATACTATACGGACTCTAAGATATTTCCCAATAGGTATTAAGTGTATGTAACACAACTTTTTGAACCGTTCTTTTACACATTTTAATGGGTAAACGGTAGTAGATATAGAAACACACACACATCGCCCATTATATGGCACAAACCACACACACACACACAGTTCATTTTGTTGTGCCTGGGGCGCCACACGCAGCTCCTTTCAAGCTTTGGCGCGAGCCCGAGCAGCACATAAGTAAATATGAAAAGATCATAAATTTTCATTCAATTTAATGCCTCAGCAAACAATTTTTATAGTCAAGGCAAGAAAAACTGTCAGTTTGGTAGAGAAACTCGAGCTCAGCGTCTTCTCTATTTTCACTGCAGTCTGTTTACTTGCCCAGCTGAGGCTGAGCTGCTGGCAGCTGTTTTAACAGCTTGTTTTCCACACCGCTTTTATAATTTACATACATACTATACTTATGTGTAGGATATACTATGTATAAATATGTATATTTGGGCCTTTATGCTTCATGAATGGGAGATCCCCATTTCAATAAAAACGGCATAAATACTTAGCTTTGTAGTATATGCAAAAATGGTTTGCAAAGGCAGTTCCCGTTGGTCATCGGCTTCAAATTGTTTACTCCAAGCAGCAGTGAATACAGCGAAAGAAAATCATATTTAAGAGCGAATAAAATATATCAAACTATTTTATATTGATTTGCTAACTGGAATGTCTTTGTCAACATCTATATCGAGTTTCTTGATTTTGAAGCTTTCTAAACATTTAGTGTATCTCTTTAAAGTGACAACACAACATGACTGAGTAACTAAAATAATTCTTTAGTAAATGTTTTATTAATACAAACAGAATGCATTTGCTCACACATTTGAATTAGAATTTTCGAGTTTATTACATAGTTAAAATTCTAGTTTTATTCTTAAACTTTTTGGTTTTGATCTTAGACTTTTATGGTTAGAGTTCACAATTTCTTTCATAATGAATTAAATTTCAAATGTTCTTTGCTAAACAACTGAAATATACCGATAAACTATTATAATTTATTATTATGATAACACGAGATATCTATAGACCAACAAATAAGACGAAATCTTCTGCGAAAATCGTATTTGAATGCCAAAATTTCTTCAAAATTTATGATATATCATATATATATTGCATATAAATGCAGACTTACTAGCTTAAATTTCAAGTAAAATACTTTACAGAGCTGTGGCTTGCAAGATTTATGGCAACATTAATAAATATGCCTGCCAAATTAATGTAAAAGTGTCGGCTGAAAAATATGCAACATTCTTCTTAGTACCGTTTGCTAAACGACATTAATGAAGGGCAGAGAGTCTGGACTCGGGAGTCGGGACTCGGCTCTCTGGACTCAGCTCTGCTCTGCTCTGGTCATTCGTGGCGTCTGCCTGCGGCAACGTCTTCGCTGCTGCTCGTAAATCACAAAATTAATCCTTCTTGAGTTTATTAGCGGGAAATTGACGTGTCTCGTTATCTGTGCGCCGGGGCCCGAGCCCCTACAGCTACTAGTTACCAACTAGAAGCAGCAGCAGCAACAGCAGCAGCAGCAGGGCCACATCCAGAACCACTAGACAATTGAGGCCATAAATTATGCGTGCATTGACGCTGTCTCAGCAGCGCTTTGTCCACGCTTAACAAACTGTTTTGGCCCAAATCGCTGGTGGCCAACTACAGTTGGCAGTTATCTAAACGCTCTTCACCGCGCAAGCACTGGCCCAAAGGGCAAACACGTTTCGCTTTGAATTTGAACTTCAGCGCTGTGGTTCATTGCACAGCCTTAAATCAGCTCGATAAAATGCAAATCGAACAGTCTCACAACGTAAAGTCTAACACCTGTCTAGACGCGTTGCCTGCTGCCAAAAGCCAGCAGCAGCAGCAGGTGGTAATCATTTACCAGCCATCAATAAATACAGCTAATATACTTAGAAGAGAATAACTGAATACGTCGAGTCAGTGAGCTGCTTATAACCTACGCTATTTATAGGCAATTTAAAAAAAACAAGCATTTGTTTGCTTTTGCGAGAATTGACAAAAGGCAACCATAAATTACAACAGTATGGAAATTGTGTCTACTTTCTAGGATGAGGTGTTCAGCATTCAGCATTCAACAGGCCGTAAAGCAGCTGTTCAAGGCAGACTCAAGTGGCTCTTGAGCAACTTGGTTAACTGGATTGGCTTATGGTTTGTTTGTCTTTGTGTGTTTGACAAAAAACAGTTCGCTATTTAAAAGTGCTGGTTTTTAATAGATACTGCATCATAGAAATAAAACGGATATGTTTGTTGTATTGCTGAATTAGTTGATTCAATTATTAAATACTGATATACACTAGATTTATAAATAAGAAATTGATTAAATGTGGTGGGACATTACATTTCATAACGGCATAAGTATTTAATATGATATAACAAATTTCTTAAAAGAAACTAAACTTTGTTTACCCATTGTTTTAGACTTCAAATTACTATCGACGGATTAAATGGATAGACGTTTAGTTACAATATTTTCAACAAAACATAATTTTAGTTTAGAAAGTAAAATTCGCGACAAGTACATATTTATCATATTTTCTTGTGCTTTGGATAGCTGCCTTACTGGCAAGGCGTAATAAGCTCTAATGATATAATTTACTTACGACAAAATAAAAATGTCTCTCTTTTGAGGAAAATGCGAAGACGACGACGACGACGAAGAATCACAAACAAAGCCATCGAAGCGTTAATGGCTCCCATGTACAAATAACAAATTGAATTTCAGCGGCGAATTATTTCTGAAACTGATTTCAATGTGATCAACGGGCCATGGCAGCCAGTTTAAAGTACGAGCAAACTGCAGGACGAGGACGAGGACGAGGACGAGGACAAGGACGAGAGCAAATAATTTGAGTCGCGAGCAAGCAAGCAAGCAAAAGTAACCGAGTCGCAGTCTCAACTCGACTTCGAGCAGCTTTTTACAGTTGCTGATATTGTTGTTGTTCGTTGTTCGCTGCTCGTTGTTCGTTGTTGGCTGTGTTGCTGTTGCTGTTGCTGTTGCTGTGGCTGTTGCTGTTACGCATCCCAGTCACGTGTTGCCACAACAACCGCCAAAATTGTCAACAGCGAAAAATTGGGCGGGCGTGAGTGTGGGCGCGCTTGTTTTGGCTCTGCTCTTTCTGACTGTGTGTGGGCGGAGGGGGCGTGGTCGCTTACAAATGAGCATAAAAAGCAGTACAAAGAAATTTCCGGTAGTTAAAGCGTCGCCTCCGCTACGGCTCCTTTTTCGCTTTTTTTTTTGCTTCTTCTCGTACAGCATATTTTCCCAGGCGCCTTGTTGTCCTTTCTAAAAAAAAAAGAAAGGAACAGAAAAAACAAATTCAAGGGAATAGCTAATGAAATAAGCACTGCAAGGCGGTGGCTGCTTTTGTGCCTGGGTAGGCATTTGGGCAGGCACTAGGCGTGGTCGCCCAAAAGCACACACACACACACACACAGAGAAAACACAGACACATATACATCCGCGAAATCAGCAAGTTGAAATGCGCGTTCCGTAGCCGCAAAAGGAAGTCATAACATTATATACGAATGTAAATAAATAATAAATAATATGCAAATGTAATAAACAAAGCGATGATGAAGACAAACAACAACAACAATCGCATCAGCATCAGCAACAGCAACAACAATAACATAAATAATAATGTTGAAGCTATTTCCATGCGCTCTTGACCACATTGTACAGTGCGTAACATAAAGCTTTAATCATTGAAAAATGCTCAAATATTAGCTTCATGGCAGCTGACAGCGCTCCACCTAAAAAAGAGGGCTTACGTTTTTTTTCACAACCTATTCCATGGACATATCACAATTTATGCATACATAGATACGTATATATCTTTTTTTACATTTCTTTTTTTGTACAGCGTGAGCACTTGTGGCTGGCTGTCAAAATCACAGAAACTCAACGAACCAAAAACTTGAAATATATATATGTATATATATATATTCCCATTCTATGACCAATAACTAAATGTGCTATGCGTGTGTGTGTGTGTGTGTGTGTGTGATGCCAAGTTATGCAAAATGGCCCCACAAAACTAGGAGTACGACAACGCATGCCATGCAAATGCTGGCAAAACAGATTTTTTAACCGGTTATTTTTTTTGGAATTTTTTCCTTCCTGGTTGGTTTTTTTTTGTAATGCGAGCGAGCCAAACGTTTAGCTACACACATTTCTTGGCAGGACGAAACGGCCAAAAACTGTCTGACTTACTGGCTAGTTAGTCCTCAACGAAATTGGCTGCCAGCCAGCTTATGTAGATTTCTGCAAGCCAAACACGTGCCTGAATTTTTCGTTGAGTTTCAGTTTTCAGTTTTGTCTGAGTAGGGTGTGATGAGGTGGAGGGGATGGCAATGATGTGTAGCCTACAACTTGGCTTGGCCATATTTTTTCAGATTTACATAATTATATGGGTGATTTATGGATTTGCAAGTGTGGAAATACGAGCGCCGTGTTTAATATATTAGTGTGTTATTTTTGTCGAAAAGTTTTGGGCATAATTAAGGCAAGTTAAATTAAAACTCTATAATAAAACTAATCCATAAATAGCACTAAAGAGATTTAAAATGTAGGTTTTGGCAGTAGATCAAATAAGTAATTACAGTTAAATAAGCAAGAAATATGCATATATATTTATTATTATATTTTTTAAGCATATATAAAAAGGACATTTGATAGATTGCATTCGATTGCGATCGGTTTATTGTAATATCCTGACCCTGTCGTATCACACTTCTAATTAATTAAATAATTGAAATATTGGTATAAATGGACTGCAAATTTAACACATTTGCCTGCACTATACAAAAGAAATTAATAAAATAAAAAAATATGCGGAAGAAAAAAAATTGCAATGCAAATAAAAAGAAATATTAATCACAGCTCATGCCTGCCAGCACAATAATTTCAATTTGCGCGCCAATGTGACAGCAGCAGCTACAAAAAAAACAACAGCCAAGGCAAACAAATACAGCAGCAGATGAAAGGCATAAAGCACACACACACACACACACACACACACACACACATATACAAATACACGAGCAACGTAACTGCATTGCATATGCAACATGTTCAACTGCAGCCAAGAGCCACGCCCCCCATTCGCCCACTGGCCCCACTACGTACTCTCCTTAACGCTTGTCGCTGCTATTGAGATAAGAAAATTTATTGGCTGCGCATGTTCTTTGTGACAGATTTCGATTTATGTGCCTTTTATATGTTTGGCATGAGCATTTTTTATTTAAATTTCCTTTTGTCTACCAACACCGTCGGCAGCTCGGCAGTCGCCCAATGCCCAATGCCCGATGCCCGATGCCCGATGCAATGGCATTGCTGCTTTAAGTGGGCAACCTTTAAATGTAGCCAGTAATGAGAGAAGGCCGTGGACCAAGTCCTCTTTAGCCATAATTAATGAGCTCCAATTGAAAAACGCCGGCCGATTGCAAAGTGATAATATTTGAGTACAGCATCAAGACTTGAAAATATCCTGCTCAAGTGTTTTAATGTGATATTTGATACAGGGTAATTTCGCAAAAATTGTGATCAGAATTTCCACCAAATATTCAGATCTTATAAAAAACGTAATTATAATAATATAATTAACACAATTTGGTGACCTTTTGAACTTTATAAGTCCGCATGTTAATAAATATGTTTAATAATAATAATAATAATAATACTGAATACTTAGTAGAAACCAATAAATAAAATAGCAATAAAATATAAAAAAAAAACAGTTTTAAATCTTAAATCTAATTATTGGAAATGACAACTTAAGAACTATATAAGTAGTTTAAGTTTGATTTTAGATAGTTAAATTTGAATTTTAATTTAATATAAGTAGCAATACACTGATCACTGCTTAAGTACAGTCCGAAATTCTCTTAGTGCATTGACGATGGTCCAGTGCAGGATAAACCCAAAAACGAGTTGCAAAAAGGAGCAAATTGAAAGAACTGTGCATGTGGTTAAAGCCCATTTGGCATCTGCCTTGGCCAGTCATGTGCTCTTCGATTTGCACTTTGTCGGACTGAAACTGGGAATGAATAGGAGTGGAAATGAGTGGTTGTGTGTGTGTGTGTGTGTGAGTGCGATGGGGGTGTATGTGGTTGCAGCTGGGTCTGGCCTGGTTCTTACAATCCCATTTAATGCTGCAATCAGCTTTGCTTTTTGAGCCTTCTGCTACTTTGCACTGTGTCTGTTTCTGTTCTTGGCTTTATGTAAATCATACGCCCCGTGGCCACTGCTGCCACAGCTTGTTGCATTCTTTAATATGCAGACCTTTAGGGCATCAAATTGGCTTTATAGAATCACTGGCTGTTCAATTCAATGTGTCGAGCTCTTGCTCATTTTCATGTTACAGCCTTTTATATTTTATTGCAAAAGTTTGTCTTGTTAAATCTTATTTAATTGTTGGAAGCATATCATAATCTTAATTACGTTCTGAGTTGCTTATGCAAATATTGCACACTACAAATTGAGGGTTATTAATTAGCGTTGCAATTACAACCAAAAAGTTAGACAAAAGGTGACATTAACATTTTAATTTTCTTTATTTCATTTCCATTTTCTTTAGGCCAATTTCGTTTCGTTCTTTTTGGCTTCCATTGACCATTACCATCTGCAGTTTTATATGGAGTGACATTCGTGCTGTTTATTTATGCCGTTTGACTTTCTCTTCGCGAGTGAACGAACGAATTTTCACTTACACTTTGCACTTTTCTTGGGCCACACGTCAATCGTCGAAGTTTTGCAAAAGTTGGTTTGTCATAAATGAAAAGCAGCCTGGCTGAAAAAGTGAAAACACAAACAGAAACAATAACAACAAACTAAACAAACTGCAAGACTGAAGAGCGAAAAGTAATGAAAAGCCAGCCTACTATGGCAAAAGCAGTATGAAATGAAAAAAAAAAAAGCCGAGCAACTTTTCTGGAAAAGTGAAATGCAACCAAATTACAAACGCAAGTCAAGTCTTTCACAAGTTCGTTCCAAATTCTCGCCGAGAGTCGGCACCAGGAGAGTAATTGAGGGAGCATGACAGAAAGAGAGAGAGAGAGGGATAGAGAGAGAGAGCGAGAGAGAGGGAGAGAGAGAGAGAGAGAGAGAGAGTGAACGTTAAAAGGGATCAAAGTTGCTTTTTGCTTGCCGTTTGCTTGTAATTTAATTAAAGACCTTTGCTTTTGGCCCTCACATACATACACACACACATATACACACACTCGCACACACCCCGCTGACCAGATGACCAGGCTAACCAGACAACTGACTGAAAAACCCACTTAGCCCAGCCAATATACAACGATTCAACTGTCTTGTCTCTCTCGTCTGTCAAGTCCGTCTGTTTACTTGATTTTTTCATCCTTCGCTTCGTCTTACAGTTTCAATTTCAATTTTGCAGTCATCAAGTTGACTCTTCACTGTTGTTATTCAGTTATTTGTTTGTTTGCTTGGGCTTCTTTCTGTTCGTGTTTTTTTTTATCATTTGGCCCTGATATTTGTATCATATTAAGTGGGCTGGTTGACATTTGGGACATTTTAATTTACATTAAATTAGTCATAATGGCAATTCGCTGACTTCGGTGATTGGCTAAGTGACATTTAAGTCCCCAACAATTTGAAAGTCAAGAGTTCTTTTTATA